>CAWYPQ010000561.1:0-64000 GCA_963965965.1 Trididemnum nubilum | reverse complement strand
CCCCCTTTAGCGACGCCACTGACCTAATGATCAGAGTCATTTTTGCTGATACAGGCCTTTTAATCACGTAATAATACACTTTGTACTAACAAACAACTAGTGTCTAGCATAATAAAGGTTGCCCGTGCACATTTTTTAGCAATGTATTGTTGGTAATAAAAGAAAGCAAAGAAGAAAGCTAGTAGCCCAAATCTGACAGAGGGGGCCAAATTTTTGACAGGGGGGGGACCTGGTATAGATACGGGCCTAACTGTGTCCCAGGCAAACTCACCACCTGTTGGAGACATTTGGGAAATCTCAAGCAAAACTTATGTTTATTATATACTGTCTGAACGATTTCTCCCCAAAACTGGTGTGACGAATAATTCTTTAATCTGTGATGTGTAATCGCCTCTGAAGTTTAGCCCATGGAATAACCCCATCTGTTTATACTGTATACTCCTGTCGGTCTGTTCCAGCTCATTCTATCAGTGATGCCAGTTCTCATGTTTAACATCAGATTTGATGTTTTTGAATTTCAATCTGATGTTTTTTGAGAAAAATCTGATGTTTTTTAGTCCCGAAACCAACCCTGATGAACCAAAAACCCCTGCAAGGAGTCACCCCCCCCCAGTGACATCGCTTAAATAAGGGTCCCCAAAAATGTGCCCACCAAAAGATAAAAAAGGTCCCCCAAGCTACGGTATACTCTAAAAAAAACGGGTGCTCAGAAAGGTGATGTCCAAAAAAAAAAAAAGGTCTTCACCTCCAATTTGGTGGATGAAACCCCTATTTGCCATGTTTTGGGCCCGAATATCTGATGTTTTTTGTCCCGAAATTTGATGTAACTTTAGGTGTCTTCGCTGGCATCACTGCATTGTATATTCAGAGCTCAGATATAAAGTTTGTACAAGCCGAGAGCAATCTCAGGCTTTAGCCTATTTGGTGCGGCTTTATTCAGTTATTCCATGGGCGAGAGATATAAATGTTTAGCTTTCGCTTGTGCAGTACAACTATCAATGAAATACCAGTAAAGAATTACGGTAAGTCTGCAGGAAGAAGCAGAATTCTTCTCTTTCCATTTCCCTTTGTAGACTGTAGAGCCATACTGATTGGCTTCTGCTATTATGCCCCGCCCCCTTCCCGGAGTTCCCGCCAGAGGAAAAGACCGCATTTGTTTGTGGTGACCTGACAGTGGGCTACAAAGACTAACAGAGTCCTGGTAGGCCTAGTCTAAACGATCTAGGTAGTTGCTGTACGGTACGGTAGGTATTAGGCCTAGTACGTCTATATTAATAGCTTACTAGCAAAGGAAACGGGGTTACTGCACCCATTTCCACAGCTAAAATTGTTTATTTACCACATATTTCCTTATTTTACGGTACCAACAGTCGTAAGGTACACTGTACAGGTAGGCAAACAACAACCAATACAATATCCACGCCACAGTCATGCGCTGAGTCAGCATTTATTTTTATGGACACGAGCTAACTCTGCAAATAGGCACTGCCTCGTTTTGCAGATTTAACATGCCAATTTTTGCACGTACTTTTTTTGCAGATAGGCGCTGCCTCGTTTTGCAGATTTAACGTACCAATTTTTGCACGTACTTTTTCTGCAGATAGGCGCTGCCTCGTTTTGCAGATTTAACATGCCAATTTTTACGCGTACTTTTTCTGCAGATAGACGCTGCCTCGTTTTGCAGATTTAACATGCCAATTTTTGCACGTACTTTTTTTGCAGATAGACACTGCCTCGTTTTGCACGTACTTTTTCTGCAAATAGCACTGCCTCGTTTTGCAGATTTAACATGCCAATTTTTGCACGTACTTTTTCTGCAGATAGGCGCTGCCTCGTTTTGCAGATTTAACATGCCAATTTTTGCACGTACTTTTTTTGCAGATAGACACTGCCTCGTTTTGCACGTACTTTTTTTGCAGATAGACACTGCCTCGTTTTGCAGATTTAACATGCCAATTTTTGCACGTACTTTTTTTGCAGATAGGCGCTGCCTCGTTTTGCAGATTTAACGTGCCTCGTTTTGCACGTACTTTTTTTGCAGATAGACACTGCCTCGTTTTGCACGTACTTTTTTTGCAGATAGACACTGCCTCGTTTTGCAGATTTAACATGCCAATTTTTGCACGTACTTTTTCTGCAGATAGACGCTGCCTCGTTTTGCAGATTTAACATGCCAATTTTTGCACGTACTTTTTCTGCAGATAGACGCTGCCTCGTTTTGCAGATTTAACATGCCAATTTTTGCACGTACTTTTTTTGCAGATAGACACTGCCTCGTTTTGCACGTACTTTTTCTGCAGATAGACACTGCCTCGTTTTGCAGATTTAACATGCCAATTTTTGCACGTACTTTTTCTGCAAATAGACGCTGCCTCGTTTTGCAGATTTAACATGCCAATTTTTGCACGTACTTTTTTTGCAGATAGACACTGCCTCGTTTTGCACGTACTTTTTCTGCAGATAGACACTGCCTCGTTTTGCAGATTTAACATGCCAATTTTTGCACGTACTTTTTCTGCAGATAGACGCTGCCTCGTTTTCCAGATTTAAGGTGCCAATTTTTGCGTGTGTTTTTTTTTTCACATTTAAGGTGCCAATTTTTGCGCGTAGTTTTTTTTGCACATAGACACTGCCTCGTTTTGCACATTTAAGGTGCCAATTTTTGAGCGTGCTTTTTTTTGCAGATTTAGGGTGCCTTTTTTCACATATAAATAAATCCTCAAATTGGCGCCTCATAATGCACAAAAAACACGTGCACATTTTACTGGACACTTGGCGCCCCATAAACCTTTCTAACATTTTTGATTCTTTCTGGAAACAAAAATATTGAGAACGAAGAAAAAACGTTTTGAAAACCAGAACCCAATGACAGAAAAGCGAACTGTATTGTAACTGCAAAAAGGAAAACGTTGTCTTTGAATCATGCAGCGTTCGTAGTACACGTGATATAAAGTGGAAAAATATTGCACAAACCACTCTTGTTTGATTAAATTATTGCTCTTCTGACCCCAAACATTTTTTTGTAACAGAAATTTTGAATACTGGTACCACTAATTAGAGACAGAGTACTTAAGTGTGAGTTTGGATGAGTAACAATTATTTCGCATTATTTGATTAGATATCAAAATATAGTTCAACTTTTTTGGAAACGCTTTCTTTCCAAACTCATGCTCAAGACAAATTACAGTAGCTATTATAATGAGGCTTAAGATCTGATAAGAACAGCACTTTTGTCTTCATTCATGATTTTACGTCTGGTTTGACGCAATAAATGTTATTTACGCGTAAAAACAGCTGAATGTACGCGGTTTTTGCATTTCTGGCATTTTTACTTAAAGCTCAAATATGCATAGCATATGTCGTTTGTTTTGACCGAGTTTACTGTATTTTGATCAGGTTGCTGGAACAGAAACTCTCGCGTCGGAATTTACGACCTCAGTTAGTGACTTGGCGAGCATCATTGAACGACGGTCTTCAGTTGTTCCCAGTGAAGACGGCAACTCACGGACTGCAGATTCAAAGCCTATGTCTTCCAAGTCACGTCTAATGAGCGCAACCTCGCGATCATCGAAAAAGTCCGCTCGGATCAGCAGTTCAAGAGCAACTTCTGCACTCCGTTCGTGAAAGAGTCACTTGTTTCTTCTTTGCTTCTTAATCATTTCGCCATCACGAAGAGGAAATTTGGAAGTGATTGAACTTCAGGAACCACTTTTCTAATTTTTGTTTTGCTTCTGTTTTTTAATTTCCAGTTTTTACTGAAACAACATTCTGCAAATTTCACCCTCAGTTTGATACAAAACTTTCTTGGAATGAATGATCGAGGGTTTGTTTTAAGGTAATTTCGGGCCTGTCAAACCAGTCCTGCTGTTGCCTATCTCTTGCCACTACTACAATATTTCTTTGCACGAAAAAAACAGCTGTGCTGAGTCTCACCAACTCGTTACACCTTTGACGTAATTGAATGAGATGAGGATTTATTTTTTGAGTAACTTTCAATTTCTCAACGAGTGGAAATCATGCTTTATCAATATTAATATTCGTGTCTCCTATGTACTTTAGGTCTGCATGCAAAGGATATTACTGTATACACTAATCGGATATATAGAGCTGTGATTAGTTGATATTGCGATTGCATTGTACAGCATAACTTGGTTTTCGGAAAAAACACGAACGTTCGTGTTTCGTGAAATTGGCATTCTACATGGCAGTGCTTGTCAACCTTTTTCGAAATCGTACACACTTTTAACTTTTACTTAAAAGCTTGTACACTAGGGTGGAGTGAAAATATTTTTTGTTTTTCTTTTGGAACACAATAGTAATAAAAAGCTGCTCCGCTCCAATACTTTTTAAACGGTGCAAAAATTAATCAAAAATTTCAAAGTCTTCAGGTGCCCCCAGAGCTGTAAAAAATTGATTTTTTGTTGATTTTTTGCAAACTTTTGCATTAACGGAAATCGTAATAAACGCACTTGCCTCGCGCAGTTTTCGCAAGCAATCACCTTAAAAAGCCTTTTTTGCGATCTTTATTTGCATCAAAAGATTTTTATTTGTAAATCGAAAACTTTCAGGTGTCCAAAAATCACCGGAAATTGGTCATTTTTTCTATATTTTGCATCAATTTTAGTTAAAATTTAACAGTACAATAAAATAAGGATTTTTTTGCAATAAGAGTGTTTACATACTAAGCTTTAAAATGGTGCGTTGAAAAATCTTACTGCTTTTAGTCTACCTAATCACTGATGTCCGGTCTGCTACACCGAACATAAAAATGTGATTGTATAAAACGATATTTTTAGTCTATTTTAAACAATACGTTGGTACGCCAGGTGCCCTGCCTTTCACCGTCCAAGCTGTCACTTGGTTAAAATAAGCAAAAGATAAGTTCTGTTAAAATAAATCTTGTATATATTAAGGTCTTTCTGTTGCTTGTCAACCTAAAGAAAAAGATAAAGCAAAAGCAGTTGATTTGTTAGCAAATGATGTGCTACACTGTAAAAAATTTCTGTAAATTTACAGTAAAAAAATTTGTAATTTTACCATTTTTTCTTTGTTAATTGCACTTACAAAAAAATAATTGTACATTTACAAGTAAATTTTGTTTACAAACAATTTTTTGTGTAATTAAACGAAATCTAGCTTGTTTTTTGCTTTTACTAAGCGAGAACTGTAAAATAACACAAACATTTTGTTAATTTTTACAATTATTTTTGTTCAAAAACAAAATTTATTTGTTCTTTTACTTTACACCATTTTGTTTTTTAACAAAAACGTGTCTGTGAAATTTGGAGATATTATTTAGTAATTTTACAATAAAATATGTTTTTTTACAATAAAACTGTTATGCAATTTAACAAAAACACGTGGGAAATTAACAGAGTCATATAATTGCAGCGAAATTCCATTGCAAGTTAGAAAAGTAGTAGATATGCAAGAAAAGCGTATATGGTGTTGGTGCTAATCTTCTAGCTTTTTGGTTCACGAGATGAACTTCAAAAACAGTTTCAGAGTGCCAGTTCGTTTTTCAATGGCAACACTGCTATGTTCTTAAGTATTTGTATTTTGCGTCTTTGTATTTTGCGCGTCCTAAGGCAAAATTAGCTGCGGTTTAATCCCCTGTTTCGACTGTCAATTCAGGTCCGATCTGGATCTGTCGAACCAAGTATATACTGTACATATCATTGGTCGAACCACTAACAGTTAGCCTACTTAGTTCCGACTAGACGTGTCGCCTGGTGGGCCGAATTAACGAACCTTCTCCCCATTTATAATTTTGTTCCTCTTCATTGAGGCTATTTCTTGGTTTCCTTAAAATACTTGAAAAATAAACTTTTGCTGTCGCCCCCCACTGGTTTTTGGCGCTCCCCTCTCGCGGCATCCCCATAATTCCAACAACAAAAAATATAATAGCCTAAAGGGGAAAAACGATCAGTTTGACTCCAGTCCAAATCTCGCTTCTAGCTCATCTCTGATCCGCTTGTCATGTTTGATCGGCCTAAAGCGAACATATCTTACTTGTATCATCTTATATTGATACACTAGGCTACGTACCATACATTACACTAACAGTATTTATTACTAGTGATGCTAAAACCAATACAAAACAGTTTCGATTCGATACCATAAAATTCAATACACATCGAATGATTGCGCTAATTCGCGATTGCATTGCTTCACGCCATTTTGTTTTTTTCAAGTAACCTACCGTATTGACTGTTGCGCGTGCTGGTAGCTTACTTAGCAATCCGTATAATAGACAAATTAGACAAATTCTGACGAGACTAAAAGCTGCTGAAAATTCATATGATCTCATTCTTAAAGAGTAAATGAAGTTTGGTATCTTTATGTTATCATCGATCGTTTTACCATAAAAAATGCAAACTGTTGTTATTTATTCATCCGCATCACGTGACCTTATGAAGTCAATTAAATGTTGTTTCTGCTGCTTGTCATAACCAGTGATGCCACACTTGATGTAATTACATCAAATTTGATGTTTTCGACCCATCATTTGATGTTTGATGTTTTTGCTGATGAATCTGATGTTAAGCAGTCTGGCTGCTAACTACAAACTACTGTAGCTAGCGCTAAGTAAAAGTACTTGAAAAAGAATAATTTCTTGCAATAGGCTAAATTTTGTAGCATTTTCGCAATACCTCAGTTGAGATTTTTTTTGTCACTCTCTGGTGTCTTGACTCTTGGAGAGTGAGGTTAAAGTCATTTTAACTAACGTACAGTGAGGTCAGTGAGCAGCGTTCTAACGTAGACGGCCAAGTGAGTGCGGGTAATAAGTGCGTAGTGCAATAGGCATGGTACTGGTACCAGTGGCTGATAGAGTAATGCGTTCCTTTACTGTATAGCCTACCTGAAACAGTAAATAACAACTTACGGTATGATCGGCTATGCCTACTCAGTATCGTAACTGATCAGTGGTCGAGTAGGCTAACCGATCAGTGGTCGAGTGGATAAAGTGTCTGCTACTGAAGGGGTAGACTCGGGTTTGATTCCCAGTCGGGTCAAACCTAAGACTTTAAAACTTTGTATTCACAGCTTTCCTGCTTGACGTTCAGCAATTAAAGGGACAGTGTGAAGCCTCCGTCGTATGTGGTAGACAGGTGGGCAGGTGGCAGCTTGACTCGATGACCAAAAGGTCCCTTCGCTGTCTCCTGGCCAAGACAACTTGGTGAAATAAAATGTAATTACAAGTACAATAACTGTATAGACCAACTCAGTTCTTGCCATGAAAAAATTAAAGTGCTGATTCAATGATCATGATTGGCTAAAAGTAAAGAGATGAAGCCAGTACCAGACCTCAATTAGGATTACCCAATTTACCGTACTGTAAGCTAATTATTATTGTTTGTTTATTTTTTTAAAATTTTAGAGATGGATAGTAGTGTGATTAATCTTGACAGTAGTGATAACAATTTGGAAAGTGACAGCAATACTTATGCTAAGTCAACACCCAAGAAAAGAGACATAATTCCAATTTACAAACAAAACTTCAATGAGCATTGGTTGCAAAATGTTGAATTAAAAGATTGGTGTAAAAAACCAGATGACCCACTAAAAGCCTTATGTAGGTACTGTGATATTATAATACATTTAGTGCCCAAAAAAAATGTAATCTTTTACGTCACAAGCAAACAAAAAAGCATGAGTCGAATGTTGCAGCAGCAAAAAAGTCAACTAAAATGAGTATTGTAAATGTGCCTTTGCATACAATCTTGTTTAAAACAAGATGAAAATCTGGTAATCTGCATTCTAGCTTACATATAATGCATTTTTAAGTCTGTTATAATTTTAACAGCAAATATATACACTGCAAAGTGATGTAATAGGCTAGCAATTGAAAACTTATTGCATATTAATAACTAACACTAACAGTAATTTGGAGAGTCATGATAAGACAATTTGAAAAGTAGCTATTGTAATTTTTAGCGACGAATGACCGTAAAACGGGGTGACTTTGGTAAGCGGTGTGACTTTGATAATAATTTATATATTGCATGACTACATGTTGTATGGGCTGCAACACCCTCTTACAAATGCGATATATATTGTTATAAAATGTCTTTTTTGAAATTGCACAGACGTACACTTTTAGGACTTCGTAGTAAATTTTTTTACTTCGTTTTTTTTGAGGTAAAAAGATTTTTATTTTGCAAGGTATTAAATTCTCCGGGTTATATTTTGCTTCTTTTGTGATTTAATAAAACAATGTTAAAAGACTTTTAGCATTATTGAAAACCTCACAATTTTTTAAAAAAATTAAAAGCTTATCAATCTCACCTCATCAGTGAGGATACATTGAACTATAACTAGGTTTAAACCAACTATTAAAGTCACCCCGTAGAAGGGGTGACTTTGATAGCTAATTGATTGCACAATCTATCGGATACTTGTGGTCAGAATTAAGTTGTATTGCATGGCTTGGAAACTGAGACAAAGAGTGTTACGATGGGCCAGTTATGAGAAGCCTAGAGAACAGGAGTTGGAAAGCATATAATTTTAAACAGAAAATTTTATCAAAGTCACCCCGTTTAACGGGATGTGACTAAAGACGGTAATTTTCATAATTTTTTTGGTCCTTTTTTGACAAATTGTTGTCTTATTTGCGCTTGATGTTTTGACCAAAAATTTGATGTAATTTATGATAAATTTTGATGTTCTTGAAATTGATCTGTGTGGCAACACTGGTCATAACTGCACAAGAAGGTTTAAAAATGGTGCAGACAAGCATGTGGCATAAGACGTACGGTAATCTGTTGAAATTAAGCACAAAGATGCTTTAGTCTGTTAGCCTGTAGGACTTGCCTAGGCTGGAGAAACTAAGACATACAAATAAGCCACTAATTGGCTAGGTTACCTCTGAAATCCATTGCATTAGATAGAGTAGGCTAGCCTAGAAATGTGTAATAAAATATGGCAGGCCAATTTTGGCCTAGCCCGCTAGCCTAGGCCTATCAACCTGTCAGTAGCAGAGTATGGTATTCACAGCTTCCCTGCTTGGTGCTCAGCATTAAAGGGGTAGTGTGAAGCTTCACTGGCATGGTAGACTGGTGGCAGCGACTCAAAGACCGTATGGTCATTTCGCTGTCTCCTGGTCGAGGCAACTTGACACAAATAAATAATGCAAATGTATAATGGTACCAGAAATGGGCGCGATACTCAATTATTTAGTAAATCGATATCGGTACACAATACTTAAAAATAATGAGTTAATCGATACCGATGCACGATACTTCAGGGAGAGGTTAAACTGATATCGATACTTGCATCGCCGATACTAAACTACTGAAAGTTTGCCTATTATCCGTACCATACTGGTATACCGTACTACTTTTTTAAGGTCAGATAGGCCTAAGTTTGAATGAGAAATTAAGCCTCATAAACCTAAAATGTAGGCTACTACTTTTTGCCAAATAACTTCTGGTCACCCTGGTTTGGGCTGTCGATGGAAAAAAGTTTAAACCAGTGTTATAGTATATTTTTATGTCGATTTAGCAATTTGAGGCATTGCGTTGTTATGTTCTCTGACTTGAAACTTACTGGTACCAGTACCGGTATAGGCTATATATTTTCATATGTTCTGACATTTTTTTTTGTATATAGCTCCTTTTGTTCTTGATGTGTTTTGTAAGGTACGGTAAGGTTTGAGACAAAATGATGCTAGCCTATACAAGGTTTTGCTTGCAGTTACAGTTATCATGTTATATGTTGGCTTCTGTATGTAATATACTGTAATTAGCTAATTGCCCAAGTAGGATTGTAATACTTGTCTGAAATGCTTTTTGTGGTGTTAATAATACTTGTGTTTGCTCAATGTTGTTATTTATGTGGAGAACAACTTCAAAACACTTCAACGCCAGTATTGATATATCTTAAACATATGGCTAAACATAGAAATGCAAACTGTGTTAAATTTTGTTGTTTTTATTCTAACTGCTCACGTGCATATTCATCATATGCAGCACTCTACACTCATTGCATGCGAAATCAGTATTTGAATGAAGCAATACAAAGCCAGCCTCAACAAGATCGGAGAAAACGTGTTGTACTTAATTGCACATTAGAATGGTGTGGAAAAAAATGCATTGATTATAAAAGTTTGATCAAGCACCTAAAGTCCCATATCAGAAAGAATATTGAGATTGAGTGTCCGTTTCCAAACTGTAGTTCTGCATATAATAAAGTCTCTTCATTTAGCTCTCATTTAACTCGCATGCATAAAGTACATCTAAGAGCTAGGCAAGAAGTGGTGCATCATGTCTCAAGATCACTTTTGCAAGATGCAGAGCTTGGTGACAATATCAATCTTGATGCTGAAAATGCCGATATAGTTAATGACATTGAATATATAAATGATAGCCATGCTAAGGATGTTTTTGAGACTGGTGAACTTGAGGGCAATGATGATTTAAATGCTGTTGATCTAAATCCATTTGCCATGTTTTTGTTAAAACTAGAGTCAAAACTCTTGGTTCCGCAAAGCACTATTCAAGCAATTTTTGATGAGATAATGTGCATTTCAGAAGCTGCTGATGACTGTCTAAAGTCACAGTTAGTAAAAAACTTGAAATTGCTGAAAGCAAACTGAACAACTTTAATGTAGTGTTTGAAAACTATTCACTATCAGGAACGTTGCATAGAAATCGCCGCACTCTAGGCACTACTTATAGCCGTAAAGTGTATTTCAAACAAGATTTTAATTATGTTCCTCCAGTTGAAATTTATTTGGGAAGAGAGAACAGCACAGGTACAAGGTTTTGTTATCATTATATTCCAATCACACAGCTTTTAAAGGTGTTTCTGAGCAATTTTAAGAATCTGTTTTCACAGACTACAACGTCTACCACCAGCAGAAATAACAACGTCTTGTATGATTTTTGGGATGGCAGTTTGTACAAACATATGATTGCTTTTGATTCTTTGAAGTATATTTTTGTATCAAGACGCTTTCTTGATGGTAAACTCCTTGGGCTCAAGTAGGAAAAAGCACAAGCTGCTAGGGGTCTACCTTGTAGTTGGTAATCTTCCATCGTCTATTCGTATGTCATTAGACAACATTCTTCTTGTTATGCTAGTCAGAGAATCTTACTTGAAAAGGTTTGGTCAGTCTATTGTTTTTCGAAGACTGATTTCTGATTTAAAACAACTATGCAGTGATGGAATTTTTTGCAATGGTAGAATGGTCAAAGTTAATCTATTGGGGATTTTGGTTGACAACTTGGGTGCTCATTACATTGGTGGGTTTTCTGAGAATTTCAATACTGTGAATTTCTACAGGTTTTGTTTAATTAAAAAGGTGCAGTTTGAAAATCAACCATACACTGTTGGTGAAACCAGAACAAAAGAAAAGTATGATGAGAGTGTTAAAATGCTGCAGCTGAATATGTCGCTGAAACAGCACATGGGAATCAAATTTGCTTCACCTTTTCACCAATTGCAGCAATTTCATGTCTGCTCTCCAGCTCTCCCTCCTTGTATAGGCCATGACTTGTTTGAAGGGATTGTAGCTTACGATATGGCATTATTCATTAAGCATTTTGTTCGTTTGCACTGGTTTACATATGATAAGTTGAACAACCGAATTTTGAAGTTTGAGTATACAGCATTTGACGTTACTAACAAGCCACCTACATTACCATTCAATGCAAACAAATTACCAGGCCAAGCAGCTGAAAATTGGTGCTTTTTGAGACTCTTTTCTTTGTTTGCTTATGGCATGGTATGTGATCCTAAAAACAAGGTCTGGAAATTGTATTTGACCCTTAAAGAAATAGTAGAACTTGCTTGCTCCTACAAACTCTCCCATTCTCAAATCATGTACTTGAATGTGCTCTGTAAAGATTATGTTGATAGAAGGTTGAAACATTTCCCTCAGGTCAGTTTGCGACCAAAGCATCATTTTCTAGTACATTATGGTGAACTAATTATGAAATTTGGCCCGCTTATATATTTTTGGACTATGCGACTAGAAAGCAAACATTCATATTTTAAGAGATGTGGTCGTAGTGTCAAAAACTTTAAAAACATTACTAGTACACTTACTGAAAAGCATCAGTTATATATGGCATATAGATGGAGTGAGTCTTATGAGAACCAACTAATTATCCTTACATCTACTCAGCCAATACACATGTCTTCAATAGCTTCATCAGTTGTGTCTGTGATAAAAGGACTAAATTTGTCAAAAAATGCAGTAGCAGCTACATCAGCGAAATGGCAGGGAGTCACTTACAAGTGCTTTATGATACTCCTTGCTATTCATCCAGAAAATGGATATAAGTTTTGCCAAATTCAAATGATTTTGTGTAGCAATAACGTTCTGCATTTTATTGTCAAAGAATGTGATCATTGTTTTTTATCTGAGTATGGTCTTTACAGATTAACTGTTAACAATGACTCTGCCAAAAGTTTGTTGTTATCAGATCTGTTACATTTTTATCCCTTACCATGTTATGAACTGCAAGGAGAGTTGCTAGTTGCTTTAAAACATTCTATTTTGGTCTAGGTGATGTAATATTGAATAATCTAACACTTCCTTTCATGTTTTGGAAGGACTTGTGATAATAATATTTACAGTCCAAAGGGGCATATGTTGATCAAGTAGCCTAGCTTGGATCATTAAATCACGCAAGACTTTACACTACAGTGTTTACACTGTGTAGTGTGTACAGCCTTCAATACTTTAAAAAGTTATGTTGATCTTAACTCATTTATCAAAGAATTTTGAGTTATTTGAGACTTCAAAATGACAAGTAAATATTTAGCCTACTCTTTTATCTGACTTAAAATTTTTCTCCCAAAAAGCATTTTTTCCGGTAAATGTGGTAGTCTACCTACTCATTTACATCCATTTAAAAATTTATGCAAACTTTATTGATCCCTTCTTTTGAGAAACTCCCAGACGGATATATTATGTATGCTATATTTGGTACGCTGGGCATTTTATGTAGTATAGGCTATACTGTTATTGACTGCATGCAGTTATTGTTATGACTTATTTCAAAAACACTACATATGGTATTTTTTACCAAAGTCGGTGGAAAACATACTGTAACAAAAATTTCGACATAATCACGTCATAGCAGTTAGTTCATGGATGACTTCAGTAAGATTAGCTTATATTTGTGATTATATGTAAGCCTGCATGTTTGTAAATATTGCTAACATTGTTATTTAAACATCAATTTCTTAAACTAGTTTAAACTTATGCTTTATCAACATAATGGCTGATGTCACTGCAAATAATAATGTCACACATATGATGGCTTTATCATTTGATTGTTATGCTGATTATTCAAAAAAATCAAAACCAAATTTTCATTATACTTGCTGAATTACGCCAAAGCGTGTAATGAGTTTGCGGGGTCCATCTCTGCGACATTGCACCTGGGCAACACAACTCCTTTCGAAGAAAAGTTGTAGTGGTGGCGACCCTGTGTTCAATTTGACTCATCCAAGGATTGAATCCAGACCTCCCGCTCCAGGGTCGAACACGTTAACCGCTCGGCTATCTGGCCGGTTATACTGATTATTATTATTTGTAATTTTCTAACAGGTTGGTAGGAAAAAGTTTGTAGTTCTACTTAATGTGTTTAGGATCCCGAAGCAGTGCATGGGCTTTTGGCAGTGATTATTTATTTCTTCGCTTTCTTGTAGTTCATGCTGGTCAGTCGTCATGTCTTATGCAAAACAAAACAACTCCAAAACTCACCAGAAAGGCTTTATTTTGCTGCTGATGATACCAGGAGATTTGTTCATAATAGATAATATTTTGGTATTATCTAGTATGAATGCATTATTTTGCTGATCATCATAATAAACAAGGGCTTTCCGGTCCAATTTTCCCCCACCCTTGATCTATTTTACCCCCCTCCTCCTACGCACATACATTTTCCTATGTACCAGTATATATATATTGTAAATACAATTGCGGTGCCATTTCATTTGTTATATTTTTCTTTTGTAAATTTTAGCTGGTTATCTTAAAGTACGATATATGCAATTATACATGTTATAGAGTGACAGTATGAGTACCCATCAGTCTGAATGTACCACTAACATAGGTAGAGAAGATTCTGATGCAACTGTGGCATTGGAACCTTTTTTTTTTTTTACAAACTTGCGACCTGCAACTTACTCAGACACAGTCTGACAAAGTTGTAGATACCTTTATTGAAATGGGAGCAGAGAGTGTGAAAGATTTGCATTTCATTAAAGAAATAGATTTAGCTGGCATACTTCCACTAAATAATTGCAGGAAGTTGATATCTTGTATCAATAACGAGAAGAGACAAAATAATGTTATTGCTTCTGCTGACTCTATTGTTGATTCTAGTACTTCGACGGCAAGTGATGATTCTAACGTTCATGAGGAATCAAGAATTGTTTATTCCATACCATGGGAAAGATTTTCTAAAGATGTAAAGCTATGCTTAGAGAATAAAAAGCGGCCAACACCAAAAGAAAGAAGGGAAGTTGTGAGGGTGCTTTGTGATGAAATTCATGATAAGTGTGCTTCACCTCAAAGAAGGGATATCCAAAAGATGGCCGAAATGATGGTAAACCGCTATCCCATTTCTTTTGAGGACAGATCTTTAGGTGATCGTTTAATACAAGATGGATCGTACACCTTGTTTACACAAATGGAAAACCGGATTTACAACATGAAACGAGGGTCCGATACTTCCAACTCTTCTGAAAATGAGGGCAGTTCCAAAAAGAAAAAGTCATTATGGAATATCAATCCTGAATATGCCCAGCCTTGGACAAGTAGCAGCAGTGAGCTGGAAAGCTTGAGATCCAATCTTATAAGAATGTATGAAGACCAGGAAGACGATAGTGAAAAAATTAATATGGCATTAATCAAATGCCTTGCAATTGTGCGAGAATCTATTTTAACCAAACCATTGAAGGAAGTCCAGCGTGATTGGCCTATTTTGTTCACTGCCAATGGATTTAAATTGCATTACCAAGCAGTTATGAAGAAAAGCCTTGATGATGTGATAAAAATTGTCTACAAAAGCAGAAGAAATGTATTGGGATATATGCAAATAATACAACACAAAGTAATAAAACTTCAATCAGTTTTGAAAAGCATTCAAAGTGCCGAAGAAGAACAAAGAACCCAGACAGAAATCATGGGAATAGCAGCTCTTGTTTGCAGCTACTTTTCAGAAGACTTTTCACTGATTTATGTGCAGGTATGTAAAATTTTACTGGTAATGGAATGGTTCTTTCCTTTCTAGCAATCTTCCTCCTCAACTTTTATCACCTGTGAAAGTGCTGGCTATACTTTTATCACCTACAGATGGCACTCTGGCAGGATGCGTATAGTGGTTACATTAAAGCATCCATCACACATTCCGTAGACCTGGGTTTTATTCCCTTGTCGAATAATACCAAAAGACTTTACACACTTGATTCATATTTACAGTTTCACCTTTGCGTGGTAAACAGTAGGCAGCGGCTTGAACGTCATTTATGGTCATTTTCTTGGGCTGAAGCCTTGCTTCTGCAAATATATTACTGCAACTGTTGTTAATCTTGCTGCACTGCGCTGTGGTATTGGCATAGGTACTGCTGGGCAGTGCTGTTCTAATCTTGGGCTTTTCCGATATTAACAACATACTCTTATTTAGGTATAGAGCGTCGTTTTTACGACGGCCACAATCGAAAGGTTCGTGGTTCAACTCGCACCCTCGCCATGTAGTTGCGTCTTTGGATAAGGCGCTTTACAATGATTATCTCTGCTTAGTGGATTCGAACAAGCAGCAAATTCAATGGACAAGAATTCAAAGAAAACCACAGAAACATTGAATCATCGGAAACTCCTAAGCAGGATGAGGATTCTTCCAAACACTTAGTAGTTATTGCGAAGAACAGAGTGCGGATTTGTCCAATAACTTGGTTGTGACAGAAGGATAAACATGCCGCTACAAAAAAAACTATCAATGGCAAGACAATTTAATTACAGATGTAATTTTATCCCTCAGCATTCTCACTGGTGCACGTTGTGATTACTTGTTAGGTTATGACTTTATTGTGCTTTTAGAGTGAAGATGAAGGCGATACAGATATTCCAGTCACGCCATGCATAGTTGGAGATGGTGAGTGATTTTTTGGCCAGTTTTTACCCGAACAAACTGCCTATGTATATAGTTATTTATAGTGAATGTTGGAGTGAACTAAATCTGTCTTAACTTTCAAAATAGAAATATTAACTTGCATACTTTAGCTATAAATCTTTGCGGAGAAGCATGGTAAGAGCTATTCAGTGAGCTTCCCCAGCAGACCATAATAAAAGCGTCTGACATCATAGGGCAAGAAGGGGCAGCGAGGGACACCTAAGGAAAAACCAAGCTGCCCTACTGACTGTCAACAAGCAGCCAAATCGCTGAAACAACAATAATTACGTTCAATAGCATATCATGAAGTTTAGGGTATGCCCAGAAAATTTTTCCGATCGACTTATTGGTGAACTGTGATGATCTTATTTATTGCTTATCATTGTCATAATAAGTTTGTTATTACAGTATATTGAAAAAGTTCGAATGTCGGTTCCTACTCTTTTTACTTTACAGATTCAGAATCTCATGCTTTTATAGCCTAGTCTATAATTTGTCTGTGGCCTGTGCGAATTGCTTAACAAAACTGAGCCTTTACTAAGGTACAGGTGGACTTTTTCGTCACTGCTTGAAAGGAGGAGTTAATTTAAGTAGATTTCTACAAGTTCAACATGTTCCCAAATTTGCACTAACTTTGACAGCTGTAAATAGAGCAGTTACCTCCCTGCAGTATCCATCGGAAACCCAGTTCTTTTATACTATTAGCCTATGTACTTCTAGTTTGCTAACTAACTAAGCTTTTCAGTACTCTACTGAGACTGCTGACTGCTGAGATTACGAGCGGGATAAGTTAGGTTATTCTTTTTGATTAATAGCATTTTGATATGCTGGATTTGTTGATAGGCTGTAGTTATTATTGTTTTCAACAATATATTTCGGCTTTCAAGGTTTCTTTTTCGTGATAACAATAAAAGCGTCTGTCTGTAGCTCTAATGAATTGTCTTTTGATTTGGTATTTTAGGTCCATTTGTGTCACCCAACTACAAGGTCATGGTAGACAAGATCGTCGTATTGGAAGTAAGCAGAGCTGAAGAAGCACTAGTTTATATGTTTGCTTGCTACTATCTCTTCAACATACAATATCCCCGTGAAGCAATCATTTCAATGGAGTTTTTTCAAAGGTAGATAAATTTCAAAATGACTTGATTGTAATATGTACACTGTTTAGTCGCGATTACGCCAAAAAAATTTTTTAACATTTTTTGGAATTGGAAATTGACGTCATTGACGTCATGGAAGGCGACTTATAATTTGGCTCAACATTATTCGACAATTGTACTTGTTTACATGAAACATTGTCCTGTTCGTTGCCATGGTAATTTTACTGTACTAATGCGCGAAAATAAACTGTACACACATAAAAGGCTACAGGTCTGTTATTGCTTTCTTTTTTGAAAATAATGATAAAGTCTTAGCGTAACCTCAACTGAAGTTAGTAGCCTCTTAAATACAATCGGTAGGCCCACCAAGAGTCAAAATGAAATGAGGCCTTCCAGTAACCTACTGGCATGTCATAAGATACCGATAGGTAGCGTACTACGATTACCCAATTAGGCTACCTAACATACAAGACCAGTAGGTACACTTTTCAATACAAGCAGTCTCCCGTCGAAATTGCGCGCTAAATTTGTGACAATGATTGTTGTGCTCATGTTTACTGTTAGTATTCTGCGTGTGAAATTTTCGATAAATAAATCATATCTACTACTATACTAGTGAATGTTTACAGCTGGATATCCTATAATTTCAGGTATTTAGGATAAAGAATTGGAAGCCGGTGTAGCCTAGACAGGTAGGAGGGTAGGTATTAAAGGCTACGAAAGTGAAAAAATTCATTACACGACCGGTTTCGTCCATGTTGGGACTCTTCAAGTAGAAGTAGGAGTGGAACTCGGGACCTCCAGGCTGATAGGCAAAACGCACAACCCATAGGCCACCGAGCCACCGTAAAGCGAAGGAAGAAATTCTGCCATTTAAACGCATGCGCCTTCACTGTATAGGCTGGCAGTGTGCTGAATAGCAGATAAGCCGCTAATTAGAGCGCCTGAAGTATTTAGGCTACTACTGTTAGCAGAGGTTAGGGCCCAAATGCTGAGTTTATATCTCAGGTTGATACGGGCATTGTTAGAATCTCATACAGTACGTGGCGCATTTTTTGCCAGCATGTCTAACGTTGGTTTAGCTATTTATTTAGTCTTCTGCACTCATTAATGTTTCGTGATAGTAGCAGTGCGAACTAAATAATGCATGCAAGAATTTTGTGCTTATAAAAATTTTTTTTTTTCAGGGCATTTGCCGATGTAAAGGGTGCCAAGAAACCAAACGCAAGGTTTTGAGGCCTAATTCGCAGATTGAAGGATTATAATTGAAGAGCTTGATTGATGATTGAATTTAAAGACTATTTCTTGAGTATTTCTTGACTTGACTATTTCTTGACTTGAGAGAATGTGTTTTTTTTTCATTTTTCACCGTTTTTGAATTTCATAATGCCCGGGGTCTCAAACGATGGGGTTTGGGTCGAAACTAAACACCCAAAATCTTAGTTGATTATGACGTCACATAGATGTGGCTCATCCTCCCGAAGTCTCAAACTTTAACATTTGCCCCCATCTCCGAAACCGTTTACAGTATAGCCTGTTGAAGCTGTTTCCAAACGATTCGCAGACCCAGGTTTCCTATCCACATTCAATACATTGTTTTGCGTTAACTTAACCAGAAACCGATTTATTAACGAAAAACGATTTTTATGTTGTGACGTCATCGTAATAACTTATATATACAATTCTAACCCACTCTTGTTAAGATAACGGGCAATGTCACCTAAGTGACATAATATCAAAAGCATAGAGCGAAAAAGGAGATAAAATAGCACTGGAAAAAAAAACTACTGGTAGCAAAACAAAGACGCAGTAAAAATTCAAACTGAATAAGTCTTTCATGAGTTTAATCTAATGTGATCTAATATTGATGGTCGAATGCTTCCATGGAGAATTGTTTGATATCAACATTGTTGTTATGGCAGACATTAGTTTTGATACTACTGCTTGATATAGGAAAAATTATGCATGCCTTATAATGTGGATTAATTTTTACCACTTTAGCTAATTTGGTATATGATTTCCATTTTTATTAGTGGAAAAATATATACTCACGAGTTATTAAACAAAATATAGTAAAACTTGAAACAATTTACAAACAATAACAAAAAGTGCTCTTTTCACCAATTTCTAATAGATGGTCCATATTTAACCACTTTTTTTTCTGAAAAATGATGAAGTTTCGTCAAAGATTGTTCAATAACTCGTGAGTATATATTTTTTCCAGTTATGAAAATGAAAACCATACACCAAATTAGCTAAACTTGGTAAAAATTAATCCACATTATAAGGCATGCATAATTTTCCCTATATGAAGTTACTGCGATGACGTCACAACATAAAAATCGTTTTTCATTAATAATCGGTTTCTAGTTAAGTTAACGCAAAACAATGTACTAAATGTGGGTAGGAAACCTGGGTCTGCAAATCGTTTGGAAGCAGTTTCAACAGGCTACTGTAAACGGTTTCGGAGATGGGGGCAAATGTTGAAGTTTGAGACTTCTGGGAGGGTGAGCCGCATCTATATGACGTCATAATCAACCAAGATTTTGGGTGTTTAGTTTCTACCTAAAACCCCATCGTTTGAGACCCCGGGCATTATGAAATTTAAAAATGATGAAAAAATAAAACACCCTACTAATTAGGCTTGCGAATATTGCTTTTAACAATTCGTATATACCGGTACTAATTCTCTGTAAGCTCTATTCACGCTACAACGTTTCATTATTGCTTGTTGCTGCCAATGTTTAATAGTGTGGTGAAATAAATTCGTTAAGTGATAATTTGTGTAATACCGAAGAATCGGCAGCCAATAAGTTTAATAAAGACAATTTAGCGTTTAATAAAGGCAATATCCTCCTTGATTTTTCCACTGCAAACTAAAATATGTTGATTTTTTGCCACTTAACCTAATATCTTCATGCTAGCAATAGGCTCTTGCTTTGTCAGGTCACTTGAAAAAATTGTGTTTATTATACTGTGCAATGATATCATATATTGCATTTCAGTAGTGCATATAACGATTAATAGATTTTTTCGGTATTTTCACGGAAAAAAAGTTTTATCTTATCACAGAAATTTCTGGCAGCAGTGTATCATGTATATGTTCTGTAAAAGTCTTTTACAAACTCACCTGTACTTGCACTCTACAATAAAATAGTTTGTTTTAGATTAAAACAGAGCAGGTTGTGTCTTTACAATCATATATGTGTGATTTTATATCACAGAAAAACGAGTGTTTATAGTATACAGTGCATTACTGTTTTTTAACAAAACGTTTGTTTTATACAAACACAATATTTAATTAGTAATATTACAAGTAATTTGTTTTCTGTAAAAACCAATCGGTTTGTTTTATTACTTTAATATGGTTGTAAATATACATTAGTTTTTTGGTATTAACAGAAAACAATTTTTTTGTAAAGTGAAAGTACAAACGGTCTGTGAACGAGTTTTACAGAATCAGTACTTGATACACTGCTGCCAGAATTTTTTTGTAAAAAAACAGAAAAAAATTTTTAGAGTGTAGTCAACGACAAAGAGCTAGTTTCTTGTATTTGGATTACTCCTTTTTTACTTCAGTATTTACGGTTGTTTTATTGCATCCTAATACTTGATTATAATGCAGTTCAATCAATTTAGATTTCAGTTCTTTGAGTAATTCTTTTCTTGCTCTTTTACTAGAACTATTTTTGGTAGCAACGTGAGTAAAATATGTAGAGCGTGGCTCAAAAACGAAGTGAAATGTGTTCTTTTATAGTAATCGCTGGTCTAACTTGCCAGCGGTTTAATCTTTTTTCACACTATGGTGAAATATTTCCTGCCATCAAAATAATATTTTCCTGCAGAAAATGCAGGAAGCTGTCACTGTAACAGGTAAATTCTTCAATTTTTTAAGAGAACGTCGCAAAATACTGTACTTGAAAAATTTTTAAGTTTTTTGTGACGTTCTTTTAAAAATTTAGTTTAACCAATCGGCAGCTTGCACGATGGGAAGGCGGTGCGCTTGAGTTACTGACTTTTTGTTTAACACAAAGATCGCCAAACCATTTTTTCTGAGGGGCGGATAACTGCGAGACTAACAGCTTTGCGCTGGGTGCGAATTGCAATCAGATGAACAAGTATTCAGATTTTCCATTGAATTGAATTGAGCGCAGTATCAGCGGTAGTATAGCAACTTTGTGATGGAAATCGCTTTTAAGTTGATGGAATAGCTTTCCTCCAGCTGTATTGCACTACAAGGGATAGTGCTCTTCGAAAACACATTTTACACCTTTTTCAAATTTGGTTCAAACTGCCCCAATTTCTGGTGGCTTAATGCTACGAAAACAGCATTTGACAATCTACCTCTGATGTATGGCAAACAAAAAACTTGTAGGCTCCCTTTTGAAAAAGAAATATACCAATTCAACAAGCAACAAATCAACAACAAACTAAGACCGAACGATTTTAAGAAAGAAGTTTCTATTATACAAAAACAAAGCCAAAGACACACCACGTCTAGCGATTTGAATATTTCAACAGATGTTTGCCAAGCGTGCTTAAGGGGAAGGGAGGCTTGAACTAAAAAACAATATAGTTTGTTCAAAAATTGTATCAGGCACCACGCTCAACAAACTGGTGCAACTAAACCGTATTACTTTAAAGGGACTGGGGGCGGATCCCTTTCCGCCTGGCAATTTTTATACTTTATTGGGAAAAAGTAGCCAATTTAGCGCCATTTGGAACACATTTCACACGTTTTTGGAGCCATTTGAAAGAACTAAATTACTAAAATTCAAACGTTATTCGAAAAATTATATTTTCTCAGCTTCCTCCCCCACTTACTTACAGATCAAGTCCAAATGTAAGCCAAGTATAAAATAGTTTAAATACTAGTATTTTAGGGTTAAATGTTATACGTGATTTGGCCAGCGCCTCCTGATTACATCACTGTATTGCGCCGACAAAGATTATACTATTTCAAAACAGCAACACTTTAGTTGCATAACTAGCTGTATTTTTATTGGCTTCCACAAAAATACTGATCTTCCATTTTTTAATAGACACCCGGCAATCAGTTTCTATACTTTCTTTTTCAGTAGTCATTTAAAAAGTACAATATTACAACACAGCCTAAAAGTAAATCATTTATTAGAGCTAGTACTGTCTCAATCATCCTGCTTATGCTTGAAGTCTGCTTAAAACCAGAGATATTGTACTAATGAAACAATGGTGTTTTTAACAACAAAATTTGCAGTGTCACAAAAAGAGGTAGAATCAAAAATTATTAATAGATTGCGGGTGGCTTAAGAACGTCAGTCTTTTTAAAAAGTGAGTAAACTTTTCCTATTTTTTTTAATTCAGCTTTCTTTGGGCAAGATGTGGCAGGCCGGATAAAATCAGCTTGCGCGCCGTCCGTAGTTTGGTGAACTCTGATTTAAAATGGACTAAAAATATCCTTTTATACAATAATCACATGTTTATGTCCGGTGTAGCAGACCGGACATCAGTGTTTAGGTAGACTAAAAGCAGTAAGATTTTTCAACGCACCATTTTAAAGCTTAGTATGTAAACACTCTTATTGCAAAAAAATCCTTATTTTATTGTACTGTTAAATTTTAACTAAAATTGATGCAAAATATAGAAAAAATGACCAATTTCCGGTGATTTTTGGACACCTGAAAGTTTTCGATTTACAAATGAAAATCTTTTAATGCAAATAAAGATCGCAAAAAGGCTTTTTAAGGTGATTGCTTGCGAAAACTGCGCGAGGCAAGTGCGTTTATTACGATTTCCGTTAATGCAAAAGTTTGCAAAAAATCAACAAAAAATCAATTTTTTACAGCTCTGGGGGCACCTGAAGACTTTGAAATTTTTGATCAATTTTTGCACCATTTAAAAAGTATTGGAGCGGAGCAGCTTTTTATTACTATTGTGTTCAAACGAAAAACAAAAATATTTTCACTCCACCCTATTGTACACCCCGGTCTTCACAGCACAATACACTGAAATTGCATCAACGTTAATGGAAAAAATAAAACACCAGTAAAAGAAATTATTTGTTTATACCAATAATTCATTTCAACAGCCATCCAATGTAACCTTGCTGTTGAATTTCATCAGCTAGTTGAGAAAAGCGAGGTCTTGTTTCAAGTGCTCCTCGCATTAACGTATCAACATCTTTGATTGCGTTTCTTTTTGATTTAATTTCAATAAGAGCGGAAAATCCTTGCTCGCAAAGGTATGCCGTGGCAGCAGTGTCAATCAGAGTTGTAAACGGGCCGACTAGTTCTGGCCCGAACCAGAAAACTAATTTAAAGCCTAAATTTTGCTAAAAAAAAAAGTTAAGTTAGGTCTGAAAAATTTAGCAATATTGCCAACTTATTTTGATTATATTTTTTAGCTCCTTAGACAAAAAGCACGTCTCAGGCATAGACGTAACCAGGGGGGGAGGGCAGGGCCCCCCAATTGAAATGCTATCAATGATAAAAATGTCACAAAAAAACACTATTGTTTCTTCAGTTTCTTTTAGCATGTTCGCGTACAACAGTACACGCGTACAACAGTAATTAACACTAATATTGATCTAGGGTGCCCGGGCCTCCTCAATTTAATTTTTACCAACCAATTTAAATGAGATTCCCACAATAATTTTTTAATGGCCCTCAATTTAAATGGGGCCCCAACAATAATATTGATCCACAAGGGCGAGCTCCCTCAATTTAATTTTCCAACCATTTAAATGAGCCCCCTACAATAATATTTAAATGGCCCCCAATTTAAATGGGGCCCCCAAAATAATATTGATCCAGGGAGCTTGGGCCCCCTCAATTCAATTTTTGCCAACCAATTTAAAAATTTACCCTACAATAATAACTAAGTGGCCCTCAATTTAAATGGGCCCCTCATCAACCGGGGCACTTCAATTCAATGTCTGCCGACCAATTTAAACGTATAATCTGAGTGAAATTAAGGGCTTTTATCCTAAAAGTTGCTAACTGACGCCCTCATCTAACCTTTTTATGAACGTATTGGAATAACCGTTAACCAGGGACGTATTTAACATATGGCTCAGTGCCAGGGGTTCCGCACTTAGATAAGACTTTCTTTTGGTCTTCACCTGTATTTGGCAGGAAAATATTGCAAAAACCCCACAGTGCTAGGGGCTCAACTCAATGTAAATCCGGTCGGCAATAACATGGTTTGTAGACGTAACTATCTACTGTACATTTTTCAACTACAATTCACCTCCACCTCGCTAGTTTTTATGCAACAAAATACTGTTGAAAAAAATTAGCTGCAGTAACGGGAATGCTCATTGAACAAATTTTTGAATTGAGAGGGCTTGGCTCCCTGACCGTAAAGTATTCCTATAACTGGTTTCTTTTCTGACAAAACAATCTCTAACGAAAGTATTTGACTGGATTGTTATTTACTGCCAAAATATTGCAGAGGCAATGCACTTTACTTCCTCTTATTTGGGCCAAATCACTTACAAAATTTAATCCCAAACTGCAAGATTTTAAACGTGTTTTGGACTTAAATTGCAAGCAAAAGGAGGACTAACCAGCTTAACTTTTTGAATGGACTTTCAAATGTTAAAAATCTAGTACTTTCAAATGGCTCTGAATACGTGCGAAATGTGATCCAATGGTATTAAAATAGCTTTTTTCCAAAAAATTACGAAAAATCGCCCAGCGGCTGGGAGCTTCGCCCCAAAACCCTCATAGCCCATAGCGGCTGGGGGCTCCGCCCCCAGACCCCCGTCTGTGATACGTTTGAATTATTGCACACTTCTTTACTCAACTCACTTCTCCCAATTTAGCCATTTTCGCATTTTACCGATGGGTTTAAGCTCTCTCCCTTAAACGAGTTCCTAGTTACGTGTAAACACCAGGCCACGGCTTCAGGTCTTCCATTATACGATATCTTTGCCCCCACAAAAAATTCCTTTTTCGAAGTTTCTGATGACATCATTGCATGTGATGTGTGGTTTAGGCTTCCCCCAATCAAAAACCCTGGCTACGCCTATGGTCTCAGGCTGAAATTTAGCCAAAAATTTTGTTAACTTTAGGCCCGAACTCGACCCAAAAAGCCCGGCCCGACTTATAACTCTGGTATCAATGCACCACAGCACCTACAATCAGCTTATATTGTCTCTGTGGTCACTGGTGTATAGAGGCTCTCTTGACAGTAAGTTACTCCAGCACAATCGGGTCAGAATCATAGTTGTTTTTATTTATAATGATACAGTGACATCTGGTATGAAAATAAATTCACTGTTTTGTTTTATGGTATGTTGTACACCCCAGTACACCCTATTATAGTGGTACACCCTTGAAAAATTTTGGTACACCCTAGGGTGTACAATACCCCGGTCGAAAAGCACTGCTATATGGTCTTCGTTACGAATAAAATTACCGAATCTTCATGTGAAGATTTTCATTTTTTCCGAATATTCGTAAATATATCACGAGCAAAAAAATCTTCGGCGGAAGATTTTTTTTATTTGGAAATTTTTACGAAGATTTTGAATTTTTTTCCAAAAATCTTTTGTTCTGCTGAAGATTTTTTTGTTCGTTACTAAAATTTTTTGCTCGTACTAAGATTTTTTTTCTTCGGAAAAAAAACAAAACTGAAAATGGCTCAAAATGTTGTGAATTAGCCCGAATCTTCGGATAAATTCACGAATGCTGCAGACCACTCGTAAAATTTTCCGAAGGTTTTCTTGCTGGCAATTACGCTTCTTTTGCCGGTTGTTGGTAGGTAATAGAGGAAGACGAACGTGCTGCGCATTATTGCTTGCTTCATGATGATTTTGTTGTATACATGTATGAATGAGGAGAGAAATTTTGGGATGAAGAAGACTCAATAGTAATTCATTAGAATACGAAACTAATCAAGAGTTTGCAGAATTTATTACTTTGCATAATCCACCGCCCGTCCTTGACAGCTTTTTATTGTAAGAGTCACCGTTTTTGTTTTTTTTTACTAATGAATTTCAAATCGAACCAATTCAGCTCAATTTTTTCTACTGAAAATGAATTGTCATCTGTACAATCGATGGAATCAGCAATCCATTTCCAATTTTGATCCACCATGCCTTTCTTCTAGCAGGCGGAAAGCGAAGATGCTAGATAGTCATAATTCTGACGAACTAAAGGCGGATTTACACAGTATTCGTTTTTTGTCTGTTGATGTACGTTTTTTTTCTCCATGAAAAGTATGTTCTTTTACGTTCTCTTTTTCATATATTCATATCCCAAGTAATTAGACTATTACATATTGCACAAAAGTTTTCCGAAAACATTTTTTGTGAAGTGGAACAGAACAGCAGCACATTTTTTGTGAAGTGGAACAGCACAGCTCTGTTTTGAAACATCCCGTTTTGAACAAAATTTGTATCTATACGTACTGTAGCTGTCTACTTATTGCAGAATCGAACTTATAAAAATGCGGACGAAAAAGCGCACACTTTTTCAAGAAGCAAAAACCTATAAAAAAACGGACGAAAAACGAATACTGTGTAAAACCGCTATAACCGTACACGATTCACCTCTTGAGTGAAATCTGCGACTCTTTTTTGATTTAATTTGCATAAATAACTTGACAAAATTTGAAACACCCAAATTTAAGTTTAACTATTTTAGCCAAAATGTAACACGTGCACAAAGCAAAAGAGGTGACAATTATTTGTTGTTTATTATCAAAACTAATCAATTATTTGATGATTGTTACATTTTTAATGACGTTTATTATTCGTGTTTAAATGCAAAAATAAAGCAAATTGCTTTTACAAACACGAAAACAATGAGTTTTTGTTCGGAATTCACTCAAGAACTTTTTACGAATATTTCTGAAGGTACAACTTTGTTTTGAAAACCAAATAATGAATAACCGAATATGAAGATTTTTTAGTTGTAACATTTTTTTAAAGAAAATGTTGATCACGAAGAAAATAAGATTATAATTTTACGAAGAAAAATTATTTTAAACTTTCAAAAAATGTTCGTTAAATATCTATTCCAAATAAAAATTTGAAACCCGAATGACTTCCAAAACACGAATATTTGTGTTTTTTCGAAGACCATAGTATGTGGCCCCTGGTTTACCTGACGATTGAAAATAAGCGACGCGTTTTTTGCTATGACAGTACTATAACAATTTAATGGCACTGGTGTCGTGTAGTTTTTCATCCCATCAAATTTGAACCCCAAAAGCAGAGCATTTAACTATAAAAAAAGGAAAAATAATCACTGATAACGCTCAGCTCGACAATCACGTAATCTCGCCTTTAAATTCTTGCAATGCCATTTTAAAAAAGCTGTTTAGTTTATCCACTATAGAAGCTAGAGCATTGCAAGAGATTACAGTTGCTCTAACCTATACTTATTTGTCTAGTGATTCGGAAAATTGTTTGCTCGAACGCTATTTACATATTGATGTACTGCATATTGAAGGTTTTTGAAACAGACTGTTAATATGTTTAGAGGTTCAAAAAAAACAAGACAAGCGTCGGTATATAAGCTTAGTATAGCTTACTCAAATCAACCGAAAAAAACAACGAGTGATTGCGACAATATTTCACCGTGTAAAATAAAAATGCCTCATAGATAGTAAGTGTAGCAGAAACATTACGCAAAGAAGAAACCGTCTTAGCGTTTTGGTTCGGGAGAAACATCAATGATAAGATACAGGCTTGAGAAAATAAATTAATCATTTATTGATCAGAAAAAATGTTTTAAAGCAAAGCAATATACTTCAAAAAATTTATCCGAATCTCGCGATATAAATATTTGTAGAAACTGCCAGTGCAAGATAAACCAGATCAGAGTTGTAAGTCGGGCCGCGCTTTTCAGTTGGGTTCGGGCCTAAAGTTGACAAAAATTTTGAGCTTAATTCGGGCCTGAGGCGTAGGCCTACTTTTTGTATTAGGTGCATAAAAATATAATCAAAATAAATTGGCACATTGCTAAATTTTTCAGACCTAATTTAACTTTCGTGTTTTTTCGGCATGATGCAAATTAGTTTTCGGGTTCGGCCGAGTTCAGGGTTATATTTCGGGTTCGGGCTTGAACTAATCCGCCCGTTTACAACTCTGAACCAGATTTCGAGGCACAAAATAATAATTTTAATCTTCTAGTCACAAGGAAGGAAATGCATGTAGGTAGAACTAACTATATACAGTAGTCTAGAATCAGGAAAAAGAATATTTCATTGAAAGATACTCAATTACCTGCTTAACTGGATACTGTTTCCTTTTCAATTGAATGGTTTATTGATTTAACGGTTGAGAGTGTCATTCAATCTTTTGCTCAAGGCTAAGTTATAGCATCATAAATTTAAGATCTCATCTTCTCAATTTACTAATTTGAGCTACATTATCGCAGTATACAGTGATAGCTCAATCAAGTTTTAACCGTCAGTAACTTTGATCAACAGGCTTAGAAAAATTATTGAAATCGCTCGTTCCAATCAGAGTTGTACACGGACCAACTGGTTGAGGCTCGAAACCCAAAAATGATTTGAAGCTCAAACAAGACCCAAAAAACCCGAAAGCTAATCTAGGTCTAGAATTGTATTGCTCCTTTCCTTGCTCTATTCTTTTAAATAACTTTTAATAAATTTTAGTCTGCAGTGACTAATAAAGTTATTAATTTATTGATAAATTGTAGTGATGCAATAATATTTAAAATTGTGTAATAATAATATTATTGATGGTTAAACGAAGTCTCGATTCAGTGCAACAAAGTTATTTTGAACATGTTTTTATAGCACCTGAAATACAAGATACATATCAGGTCCGAAATGTTTTCGACCTTAAGCCCGAACCCGACCCGAAAATCCCCAGGTGCACCTTTGGTTGTAATACCTTATTTAAAATAGTTAAATTTCTAAACGTTTCGGTCTTTGCTACGTCCGTCATCAGTAAAAATAAAATCTTATTCAAATAGAATTCCATTTAGAATTCGATTCGAAAATAATGCGGAATACGTAAAATGCATCAATGGAATGAATGACATGATTGCTGTAAATTGTTTATGTGATGTCATATATGGTGTCCAACTGTCCATGCTTGTTGATGCCAGCGCAGTGTAGTTGAACTAAGTGCAGTGCCAGTGTGATACTGGTCGAGAATCCTCTTTTCGGTGACCTTGTTATCAGACTTTGATCAGAGTAATCTGAGAAGAGAGTACGATGGCAAGTGCAGAAATTGCCCTCGTGTGTGATTTAAAGTTTCAGGTGGGATGCCAGGATAGGCTATATGTGAATTCAGATGCTGATGAAACACTAGCCTAATGGGAAAGCAGATATGTGACTGAAGTGCAATCTGACAGTTGTCGAAAATTTTACTGTTCTATATAAGGCTATGCTGTTTTTAATCAATTTAAATAAAACTGTCGCGCAATCACTAACAAAGGTTGCAATACAGTAAGCATGAGTCAAGCTTTGCGAACAGAAATTTAAGAAAACAAGATTGGAGTTAGTCGTAACAAAAACAAGTTCAGAGAAATGCTAATCCAACACAAAGTTCAATTATAAAAAACTGTCGTTAATCCCCAGTATTAGCCTATTTTAAGATAAAAATGCAGCTTTAACAACAGCTAAGGTTATTTGCGTAGAGCAGTCGCATTGTCACAATAATAGAACTTAACTGCACCGCAATAATAATTTTTACAGTATTATATTTCGCGTCAGTCTTTGATTTCTTTGAAATTGTGTTAACTGTAAACTGAAAATGAACATACGGGACCACATACATTGAGGATCCGTAGGTAAATATAGTTACCGTAATTTCAAAGGAATAGTGTTAGAAATAAATTACTAGGAATTAATGGATTTATCAATTTGGCACATTCTGCTTTCTGTTGTTGCATTTTACGTATTCCGCCATTATTTTCGAATCAAGTTCAAAAAATTCCCTCCTGGTCCACTCGGTGTTCCCAGTGTTGGTGTTCTTCCGTTTCTTGGGCAGCATCCTGAGAGAGTCTTTGCGAGATGGTCGAAACAATTTGGACCAATTATATCCGTCAGAGTGGGAATGAATGACATGATTGTCCTAAATGATTATGATTCAATTTATCAAGTAAGACATGTAATCAAGTCGCTTAGTGCTCGAGTGTATAGAGCGTCTGCTACAAAAACGATAGATTCGGTTTCGATTACCGATCGGATCGAATCAAGACTATGAAAATTGTTTTTCACAACATCCCTGCTTGCGATAAAAAATGACATTGTGAAGCTTCTACCGTGTTTGGTAGACAGGTGGGCTGATGATAGCTTGACTCGAAAGATCGCAAAAGTTTCTTTGCTGTCTCCCGGCCAAGAAAACTCGGTAAATAAAAAAGTATATTCAATTGCTATTGCATCTGCTGTTTCTGATATAAATGACAGGTGCAATCGTAAGCAAAATGAGGAGGAATTATTAAGTGGCTCTTTCGCGGAAGTTAACGATCAAAGTTGACGAGGTTTATAGTGTGATTGTACCTCAACTATAACTACCTTAACTGTAACTAACTTAAACTTTACTAGGTTCCAATCCATTTTCGTATGCAACACCTAAGATATGGAATGCGTTGCCACTATCTCCACGTGAAATTGAAACTTTGCCTCTCTTCAATAAACGTTTAAAACCAAATTAAATCTTTCATTATACTTGCTGTTTAACGCCGAAGCCTGTAACGAGTTTGCCGGGCACACCTCCACGTCATTACGCCCGTTCAACGCAGCTCCTTTCGAAAAAATGTTGCAGCGGTGGAAAGCCGTTGGCAACACTGTGTCCGATTTGAACTGTCCAAGATTTAAACCTTAGACCTCCCGCTCCAGAGACGAATGCGTTACAGCTTGACCACCTGGACGAAAGATCTACTGTTAAAAACCATTTTATTTGATTTTTCCTTTGAGGACTTTGTTATGGTTTGATGCCAGCATTTTGCAACTTAATACCGTAGACTTTTAATATCTCAGCTGTGTACTACGTTTATTTCTGTTAAGCTATTTTCTTTAAATGTTCCTATGGCCCCTTAATATGATACATCAGACCCTGTAGATGTTATCTCAATGGGATAAAAGAAATGCTAATAATATTATTATTGGTCGAGCGGTTACGCATTCGTCTCTGGAATGGGAGGTCCAAGGTTCAAATGTTGGACCGGTGAAATCGGATGCAGTGTTGCCAACGGCTCGCCGCCGCTGCAAGATTTCTTCGAAAGAAGCTATGTTACCCGGGCGCAACGACGCGGAGATGGGCCCCGCAAACTCGTTACACGCTTCGATGTAATACAGAGAGTATAATGAAAGATTTGATTTGATTAATTTGAAAGCACCCAAAATTTGAATTTTATAATATTGTTTACTTTTGTAGAAGGCTATTACTGGAATATGCAGATTTAAAACGGAAATCTTGAATTGTGGTTATATTTTTATATGCTTATAAAATGCTAAATATACGGGTATAAATGATGTAATATCTATGGTCGTAAAAAAAGATCAAATCAATTCAAAATCGATATTTAAACACCAGTTTAATATTCAACATTTTAATATTTCAGACATTGTTAAAGCGTAATATGGATTTCAATGGGCGGCCGCTTGTGCCTCTTTTTGATCAAATCACGAAAGGCCATGGGTTAATTTTGATTGATAGTACACCGCTATGGAAAGCACAAAGAAAATTTGGTTTAACTGCCATGAGAGGGTGAGGAGTGTTTTAAAATTATTCATAGTCAGCTTTCTTTACTGACTTGATGCCTAATTTCCAGAAATTCAATTGCTGCCTCTTACTGTATTTATATGGTGGTAGCTTTTTGGTCTGGTGAAAAGAGGGTGTCGGGAATTCTAATTTTATGTAAACAAGTCCGCATCCTTTGATGCAAGTTGCAGAGTCCGAGTTTTTCAGCTTTTTTTTGACATCTTTCTGTTTCAACGCTACAACCTATCTCAGTAAATATTTTTTCCTTCAGGCAATAACTCGGTTTTGATTTCATTTGATTTTGAGGCAAGCTTGCCATGGGTGTTGCTTTAGTTATTTAAAATTTAGCGTAATAGTATGATGTTTTTGTTCCTTGTTTAATATTTCAGGCTTGGAAGTGGCTCCAGCATCATGGAAGATTGCATTAGAGAAGAATTAAGCTATCTTCTTGAATCGATTAAATCTCATCACGAAAATCCTTTCGATATATTGGTACGAAAAAATTTTACCCTCATTGCTACGGTACTGCGAACACGGAAGTTTTATTTCGGCCAATTTCCATATGCTTGTGAAAATGCCATTATTTTCGAAAAAATTGTAAATTAGTCTCAATTCACTTCTTAACTAACTTATTATAACACAGTAAACACATTTATTGTAAACAGTGGTGCAACCAGGAGGGCTAAAGCTGCTTTAGCCACCCCCCTTAGCCAAGTCACCTAGAACATTTAAACCTAAAATATAAGCGATTAAACGTGTTTTGAACTTGACCTTTAAGTAAGGGGGCCTGAAGGAAATGGGCAATTTAATTAATTCTTTTTAAATAATTTCCTAATTTTAGAAAATCAATGCTTTCAAATGGCTCTAACAACATGCAAAATGTCATCCTAATGGCGCTAAAATGAGTATTTTTGATCAAAAAATCACAAAAATGCCTGTGATGCGCTTTAGTTACATCGGTTTGCGGGGTTCACCGCCTTAAAAATTTAAAACCCTACAGTGTGTTTTACCTGCATTCTGGATCATCAGGAGTGTCTACCAAAAGTAACACAAAGTTAAAAGTCTAACATTCAAAATCAGCGGTTAAAAATTTAAAGCGATAAAGTATAAAATTTGATTGCCGATTACGGGTGAAACCGTGAGACTCTAGGGTTTTAAACTTTTAAAAGAGAACTGGGGGCTAAATCAATGTGGTTTCTGAAGTTAGAGCAATTGCATTAGATTAAATTGGCATTGACTTCAACCTTCTTGACCCAGCCGTTCCAGACATCTTTTTTAAACACAACGTACGGACCTCTTTAATTATAATTTTTATTGGCAACCCTGCCGTTTCAATGCAGTAGCTTAGCATACAGAGGCCTACATTAACCTTCATATAAGTTTAAAGGCCTCTGTGGCTTAGCCTAATTGGGGCGTTGCCTTATAAGATAGAACTAAGACGGCGTTGCCAATGCTGTCAAGATCAAGATCGCCAATAAAAATTGTGATTAGAGAGTCGTATTTGAAGTAGAATATCTTTGAAACGGCTGGGTCAAGAAGGGTGGAGTCAACGCCGATGTAATACGATTGCCCTACCTTTAGATACCCCCCTCTCCCCCCATTGATTTTGCTTTCAGTCTTCGTTTATTTCTCACATTGTACGGAGTCAAACGAATTATATCTATTTTTACGGTTAAAGGCAATAAATAGAACAAGGTTTGGGCACTTCTTTATTTATTTTTGTTTATTTATTTATTTGTGTCAAGCGCAAAAGCGTTTATAGAAAACGAAAAAAAAAAGTTATTACTTCAAGTAATCCTCATTTCTTCAATAAAGCCGATTTAAGCAGTTATACCTCTTTTACACAATTCATTAAATGAGAAAAATATCCTAACTTCAAAGCAAAGGATATGCAGAAAAAAAATAAGAAGAAAAATGCAAAGCGAATTTACCACGAGAGGTTACACTTTAACATTACGTCACACGTTGTCAATCCATCAAAACGGCGTATTTAACTCGTGAAAAAAGTGACGCGTTCTTTTAGCCAAGAATGTGGTTTAATTAGCCAATGAAAGTATTAAGTAGTGTAGAAAGATAGCGTGATTTAGCGATCAGTAGTCGAGTGGATAGAGCGTCTGCTACGAAAACAGTGGATTGGAGCTCGATTCCCGGTCGGGTTAAATCAAAAATCTAATTGGTATTTGGTATTTGCAGCTTCTAAGCTCGATGTCCGACAGTTATAGGAACAGTGTCAAACTTCTGTACCGTGTGTATAACATTTACAGACTTTCTACTACGGTGAACCAAAGTTAACTAAACTTGAAGACCAAAACGGTCATTTCGCTGCCTCCTGGTCAAGGAGCTTGGTGAATAAAGGTGTAATGTATTACATAACTATTTATTTCCAAAAGTTGTCTTGCATTTTTTGATATCCGTTTTATTTGTTGAAAAACTGTCCACTTTTTAGAGTGATCTGAGCAACGCAGTCGCAAACAACCTTTGTCATATCGTGATGGGTCGAAGATTCGAATACGAAGACCCTGACTTTGAAGTGATTATCAACGAAGTTCGCGAAGCGTGAGCAATCGTTATTTTAAATCGATATATTTTCGGAAGTGGGGTCGAGATGACCAAAAAAATGATAACAATAAAAAAAGCTAACTGGGTATTTGTGAAAACTTGATGAGCTGTAGATTGAGAAATTATCGAATTTTTGAGATACTTTTTGAATTCTTCGCTTTCCCATTTTGGGTTGTCTTTTTGTGTGTGTTTTTTTCGTTTGTTTTATTAAATTTTTGTGTTTGTCCGTGCCTTATTGCAAGTTTCATAAATCATCATATGCCAACCTTCGGACTTCTGATTAAACCTGATGCGAATAAATAATTGCTGTATTATTTAATATCTTTTAATCAAAATGTACATTTTTTTCGACAAATAAAAACAAAAAAAAACTGAATTATTCCTATAAATTTGGCAAAAAATGCTATTTTTGTCCTTAATACTTTAAATCAATCTACTTTAAACAATTTAGTTTTAGTTTCAGTGACCCAGAGACGAGTCGCATGTTTGTCATCCTAACGTTTGCTCCTTCGCTCATCTATCTTCCTCCTTTTTCCTACCGCGCAAAGAAACTCGTTGCAAAGCTCAACGCTGCTTTTGGTATGAGTGAAAATAATTAATTATGATTAACATTTTGATGATATTTTCATCACATGGTTGATCGATTGCTTGTGCTGTTTTGTGATAATGTTGGCTATGCAAATTTTGAGTCGTTTGGACGAAGATTTTCCTTTTTAAGCAGGGGTGTCCAAACATTTGATGAAGTGCCAAATGGTTTGCGTGAAAGTGTCTTTGAACCAACAAATGATCAGGTCAAGACCACTAACCCATGGACAAATGAGTCCAGTAAAACATGAAGACAAAAAAATTATAAGCGTTTTTCAGGCCATCTTGGATCGTTAAAAAAGAACTATATGGGTTGAATCGTTTACGTTTTTGCAGCGTAATTTCGGTTGGAAAAAAAGGTTTATAAGTTGACGCGGCTTGGACTTTGAACATTCCCCTATTTTTGCGAAATTTGATTTAAATATCAAAAAAATATAAATCAACAAATATAGGCTAAATTAGCGTAATATTTTTGTCTTTTAATGGAAGTCAAGTCATCTTGCAAAAATAAAATAAATTTTTATGCTCGCAGCCTATAATGTGATGAAAAACTAAGCACAGCATTTTGTTAATTGACTTGAGTGATTTTTTTGTTCTACTGTATACGAAGGATCCAATCTAATATTTTTCCAATAAGATTATTATCTGTAGGCTTGTTTCAAACAATCATTGAAGAGCATAAGGATACGTTTCATCGCCACAACATCCGAGATTTTGTTGATGCTTTTATCGAGGAAATGGAAAAGAAAACAGATTTTTCTTTCACGGTATGACGCAGCGTTTTTTTTTTATGATTCAGCAAAATTCAATGGTTGGTTTTGAGAGTGGCAATAGTTTCATGAGTAACTGCTTATTAGTTGATGAAATCCGTCAAAAAATATAACAGCACCACCATCGATTCGTTTCCAAATTATTAAGCAACGGGGTACAATCCAAGAAAAGAAAACAATTGAGATTCCATCTGCTCTTAGGCTCTGTCTATACACCGACACGATGCGTAATTGCGTGAGTATTCGAGCGTACTCTATCTTTAGTTTATTTCAACCAACTGGCTGCCTATACGCTGGTAAGGCGGCACGCCCGACGTACCGAATTTGTGTTCAAAATAAGCTAAAGATACGCTTGTACGATCACGATTTTACGGCAGTGTAGATCGGGTGTCGAAGCTGTTCCATGACAGGATAAAATAATGTTCAAAAGTAAAACATGACACTGGGTTTACCAAAAACACATTATGCTTTTGACTATGAACTAATTAATGAAAGCATGCAATTTCTGCTACAGTTACAAAAATTTCGTTTTGAGGTATTTGTATAATAACTTACATTATGATGTTACGTTTTTCATTGTACGTTTTTTCTCAGTGTTATACGTGCTATATTTTTTGTATGTTTTTGCTCACTCCTCGGTATTATTGTTTTTAGTGGTCTTTCGCAATGAATTCTTTGCAACAGCATAATGATAGAGGTGTTGGCTTTTTTGAAGGCTTGCGAGTGAAGTGTCATAAAAAAAAGCTAGAAACATTTTAATTTAGCAAGTCTGATTGGTTAAGCTTTTTAGTTTTAGTATAATCTGACGACATTTTTATTTATTGAATTGTACTTTTTGGCAAGTCATTATAATTGTATCCAAATCCCCTTAAAGATAAATCAGACATCACTGTGGATTTTTATTTTTGAAGGATTTTCAGCTCATTCAGTATGTGAGAGACTTCTTTGTGGCTGGGACGGAAACAGTAACAAGCTCATTGAGATGGGGGATATTATGTCTCATTCATTACCCCAACATCCAAACAAAACTAAGGAAAGAAATATGCGATATGATTGGTAAAGCTCTATGGATTTTGTTGATCATTTTTTTGAACCACCTAAAGCTGAAACAACTTAATGCAGAGGCGCAGACACTCACGTACGTAATTTTTCCTCGCATCAGAAAACATTTTGGAGGTGTCAGCTATATGGAGTTTAAAAATGTTTAATCAGAGTTCGACGTTATCATTCTTAAACCCGAATTCAACTTTTAAACATAGACAAGAAAAAGAGCTGCTATTCCTGATTTAATTCTACTCTTGCTCTAGTTAAATTTGAAAACTAAGTTAATTTTCGTAACCACTATGACAGGGTTTATTGGCCTTCACTGACAAATTTTATCAGCTTCAGAGTGTATTGGAATAAAACTCGACTTCTATTTTTTTTTGCAATTTAATCCATTCCTCTTTTTGTTGCATGACTCCTTCCACATTTTGACACCTCATGCTTTGATACTGCTTAGCTCTGTTTTCTTCAAGCGGTTATCTTCTTTCAGGGCACTCCAGGCCTGTGAAGATGTCCGATAGGGATAATCTGCCGTACACTTGCGCCTTTATTCAAGAATTGTTCCGGTATCGGACCGTCGTTCCTCTTAGTGTGTTCCACAGAACAACAGCAGATGTGGAGATAAATGGCTACATCATCCCCAAAGGAATGACAGTGAGTTAATTGTTAAGTAAATTGTTGTTATTTGCTAAATATGTATCCTTCATTCGACGTAAAGTAATTAAAAACGATTTAATGAGCAGGCTTATGGCTGACAGTCATTATATTTATTTCCTACAGGCCTGCTTCACGGGTTACCGCGATCATCAGGGAGTAGATCTAAACAAAATAACAAATACTTAAAAAAGATAAAATGGTGCTCATTAGCGACGAAACAATCTAAGCTAGTTCATTAAACTGCTCTAGACCTTAGAGGAACATCGAGCACTTTTCTGGTTATGCCAGCAACACAAATTTGTTATTAAAAACGATTTGATAAATTTTCAATGCAAAAATATCCAGTTTTACCTGGTTTTGAATTTCTGAATAAATCGTGGCCGCGCCTGACTGAAGACTCTTAAAATTGTAATATATGACGCTTTCATTATTTTGTCCCTACGTTGTGTCAAAAATTATTCAACTATCAAGGTTAAGTCGTTTTTTTAGTTATAACCACATTAAGTAAATTTCGATGCTTATCTAATGACCTGGTAAATCTAAAAATTCTACGAACAAAATCCTTAAAACTCCCAGAGTGCGGCAACATGATAATTGAAAATTCTGGAGAATTATTCGTAACTCTACCCTTAAAAGATAAAATTTCCAGGAGGTAAATTTTGTATCTTTTCTCTGTTAATTTTTCAAATTCCCGGATTAAAGTTAATCCACTTTGCAACATCGATATAATTTTTTGTGAGGGGAATTTTCTCTTGAGGGGAATAGGATTTAGCTTAGTTTGTAAAAAATTGTGGAGTTTGTGGGTTAGTAGTAATAATGCTCAGAAGCACTGTAGACACTTGTCACATATCTACAACTGTTCTGAAATGTTAAGTTTAAGCTTAACGTTGCCGACAATCAAATCACGCCTGAGACGCGTTTCCACATTTACTCTGGGCACTGGAGAAAAAAGAACCAGTCCACTTAATAGGGCATTCTAATCGGAGTTATACTCAATTTTCTCTGAAAAAGGTTTGACACATCTGAGGACTAACATCACTAAATTTGAGCTTTCTACGACCTTCCGCTCCCAATATATAACAGCATAGATTTTCCTTTAGAAAGGCTTTTTACTCTTAGAAATTTGGCAGGGTTACCAATTAGAAAGTTTTTAATTCTCATTTTTTTCAAAAAATTTCTAATTCTCAATAAATGCTTTGCGGCATACTTGTTATGGTCAAACAAAGTAAAGGTTTAGAATTGTAAATTATGTACTTTTTAAGTAAATTAGCCAAGTTTCCCAAAGTTAATCTTCTGTCACAATACAAACAAAATGGCAACACTGAAGTAAGAGGAAAATTGTTATTTTTGAACTGTAATATCTTGAAAATGGCAAGACGAAGAAAGTTCAAATTTGGTGAGAATGCATTTTAAACTTTTCCCAACGTTTTGTCAACAGTGAAAATTTTGTTTTGAATGCCCCTCTGATGTGGTAGAAACAACTCTCAAACAAATACGATTGCTGATTCCTCAATTTCACCAAAACGCTGGAACCGTTACCCCACTGCATACATAAATTCGTAACTAAAAAGTACCGGGACAAGCTCGCAAACAAAATCTTAACGAAAGCTCTTTAGAGCCGAAAAAATTAAAAAAGAAAAAAACCTCGATTTAAATAAGTCGCGTGACGTTGGGTTAGGTAGAAGATTTTTATAATGTTTAAAACATTTTTTATTTGTGGTACTTTAAAAACTGACTAAGCCAATAGTGCTTTGAAATATAGTCAAACCTCGGTTTAACGGACAAATGCGGACCAACGACAGTCCGTTGTTGGAAAAAGTCCGTTAAACGAAAACGCAGTGTTCCTCACTCTGTTACAATTGTGTGCACCTCAACTGCTAACATAGCTTATCACAATGCAAGTAAACGGGGAATCATTATGTCTCTGCGACAACGTAGCACGATTTCTCGTTTCGTCGGCTATTGATTTTCGCTTGTAACAATTACATGTACAGCAGTCTATGCTTACGGAACGGTAAAATCCGAAGTCCGTTAAATCCGAAGTCCGTTAAATCGAGGTCCGTTAAATCGAGGGTTGACTGTACACAACTTGAAATGTAAAAATTTAGGTAAAAGTAAAACACAGACGCAGCCAGAATTGTTGATTAGAGAAGTGGGAACAAAACAGCAATTACATCAAACGACGTTGAAGCAGAGTTCCCAACGCTTAAAGATTTTACGATATTGTCGAAAAATAGTTGAATTGTAGCAGGGGCGTATGGCTAGCTAGTACGTCGGCAGAAAATGTTTCGGGGGGAGGGGAGCAATAAGAATAGAGCCAGTATTAACAACTAAAAATGAAAGATTTTTTGACATTCGGTTGGTTTAGGAGAGCTCAAGCGAAGATCTGAGCCATTTTATCGATTCACAATCAGCACTGCAAATTATCTACCACCAGCAAATGCTACAAAGTAAACTATTCATGTTTCCCATTTTACAAAAAAAAAAAAAAAAAAAACTTGCAATGCATTACCATAATCAGAATCAATTTACTTGAAGGCAATAGCAATTTTACTTTAGCAGTTAGCATATGTAATAAACTTTCGGTTAATAAACATAAATTTTTAGATAAATATGTTTCTTTGTAGACAAAACTGTCTTGATTTAGTTTATTCAAAGCCCGCCTTGCGAATAATTATTAGTTGCAGTGGCAGGTCACGCCTCAAGATGTAGAGTATATAGACTGGACAAGAGCGTCAACAAAATTGTTAACAAAAAAAATATTGCTGCGGTATCAACGAGGCTTTCTTTTGACATTTTTTGGCAAATGTACTAAACTGTTACAATTCTCCGGCAAGAAGCCCTCATTGTAAAATATCTTTAATCGTAAAAAAGCTTTTTTCAACTTCAAGCGCCCTAAACGCGCTGACTGTCTGTTATTTTCGTTTCCCACAAAATTTTTTTCCCTATTTTTTATCGAATCTACGAGTGCCTTTTGCCATATTTGCTGCAACATATTTTTAAACAGCTAAATAATGATATAACCAATTAAATTTATAACTTATATCTGCATTAAAACTACGCAAAGCAACAAGTTTTCAGCATACCGGTACTAATAATCAGAAGTGGAGTCGAGGACACAACCTTCGAAGCCAAGGCCAAGGACTCAAAAAAGAATCCGAGGCCAAGGCCAAGGACCGACTTCTCGAGGACAGACCCTCTCGAGGCTGAGGACAGGAATGGTCGAGGCCAAGGCCAAGGACCGAGTACACAATTTTTTTAAATTATGGTTGGTAGATTTTTCATAATTTTTAAACGCGAAAATGCTATTGCGTTTCGTTATGTTTTGCGTTTCGTTATGTTTTTGATGATAATTTGAAAATAGTAGTTTTTTAAAATAATAATGAATGCCATTTTGCAGTTTTGCACTTAAGCAGCTGATGTTAATTGCGTCCCATAGTGGTATTGTGGTAATGAAACAAGGCCATAACCCACGAATGGGAATATATAGCTAAATTATAAACGTATAAATGGTCAATTTTAAAGCCTTAATTTCATCAATTAGGGCCCCGGTGCAAATCTCCACTGATTTTGGATCCCCACGTTTTTAGTAGTTTCCTAAACGCAAACCATATTGTTTGGTTCGACAGACCATTTCTTTTCACGGAGTTTTCAAAAAATTATCGTCTAAAAATATTGCGAAATGCCGTGAAATTACAGTATATTTTCGAAGTAAATTGAGGTGTCGTATTGGGTATATTTGTAAGCTCAAAAGTTTTTGGCAGTGAAAAAATACCAAGTTCTGGGGCGAGGGCTAAGTCCCCATGCCCCCGCTAAATACTTTTAGTTTTTTTTTTTTTTTTTTTGGAAAAATAGCAATTTTTGTGACTTTAAAGAAGATTACACATTTACATTTTTAATGTGATTTGAAAAGAAAATACCGTAAATGCTAAGTTAGAAAAACTTTAGTTTTCGCAGAATTTTCGAACTCTAATTTTAAGCCAACTTTTTCTTCACATTTCAGCGTATTTTGTCTCTTTCACATCTCATGCCTATCAATAAACAAACGCGAACATTTCGGCCGCCAAAAGACATTTTGTTAAATTGAGTATAAGGTATTTAATTTGTAAAAATAACCTGAGGATCCCAGCAGAGTCATAATAAGGAGGAAGGCATTGGAGACATTTGCCTCGGGCACCCCTTCAAAGGGTCCACGATTGTCGAAACGGAAAAATAATAATAAACCAATATTTTTTTCCAAAAATGCCCAATTTTCTGCGGAAGCTTGGCCTCTACATCTTAATGACGTGGTGTAAAAAGTTAGTTATATTTAACGTTACACTTACTGTAATTTCTTGATAATTCTTCATGCAGCGTTTTTTGTGATCCAATAGTTCGTTATTTGGGATTCTCAGCGTCGATTTCCCACACACAAATTTTTCAGTGAATGTGACTTTACCTCCCAAACCGCTTGCCAGTGATTAGAGTTGTTCTTTCTCAACTCAGAACAAATTCTTCGCGCTCGTGTATTTTCAGAACAAGTTGGTGTTCTCAAAATACTTTTTGTTAGTTATATTGAGATATCGTATAGTGTTTACCGTTATATAATATCAATGTGACTTCCCTGGTAATACTGCATTACATTTGATTATCATAAACATTCTTTCTTCTGAATTCACGCGTAGAATAGGCTCAATCATGTTTTAGCTTTAGCAACTCAAAATTATAATTTCGGCAAAGGTCAACTTTTTGTGCCAAACAGTATAGCAATATTGCAGCAACTATAAACCATAAGAATTGCGAATTTTGTCATTTCAGTTTTTGTAAATTTGAATCTCCTTTTTATATTGAAATTATAGCGTAGTAGACAATGTGCAGTACAGCAAATGTTTTAGCATTTTATTAGATTAATTTATTAATTGATTAGAATTCATTAAAGTTATCATTGCCATTTCAGATATACCCGAAAAGGGCCAATTGTGGAGACGAAAACGTTTGCTTAGTAATTTCTTTTTATTGTAAATGCTGTAATGCAACAAGCCTAAAAATGCACCAGTGTTTGCTATATACTGTATTGCTACTGTTTGGTACAACTCAAAATTGTGTTTGAACCCTAGGATTCCTCGTTATGATTTTGGATGGTTCAGTGCTTTGCAGTTTGTACCAATAGGCCTGGCCAGGATTTTGATTGGGGGGCATAAACCGAAAATCACATGCAATGACGTCATCAGAAACTTTCAAAAACGTAACTTTTTATGGGGCAAAGATATGGTAAAATGGAAGATCAGAAGCCGTGGTTTGGTTTGGCACTCCACAAGGATTTTGGTAAAGAGAAATGGCTTAAACCATTTTTAAAAAGTGCAAATGTCTAACTTGGGAGAGGTGTTGAGTAAACTAGTGTAACTCAAACGCATCACAGGCCGGGGCCTGAGTGCTAAGCATCCAGCTGCAAGATGATTTTTTGTAGTTTTTCGGGAAAACAAAGCTATTTTAGCGCCGTTGGATCATATTTCGCACGTGTTCAGAGCCATTTGAAAGTACTAGATTTTTAACAGTTCAAAGCCAATAGGAAAAAAACTAAATTGTTCAATCCTTGTTTTACTTTCAATTTAAGTCCAAAACACGGTTAAATCCTTGCATTTTGGCATTAAATTTTGTGAGTGATTTAGCACCGGTAGAGAAAGTAAGGTGCACTGCCTCCTGCAATATTTTAGCAGTAAATAACAATCCACTCGAAGATTTTCCTTAGAGATTATTGTTTTGTCATAAAATTAACCAGTTTTAGAAGTACATGTACGGCTAGGGGGTTCAGGTCCCCTCAATTCAAACTCAATAATTTGTTCAACGAGCGCACTTCCCCAGGCTAATTTTTTTTCGAAAGTATTTTTTCGCGTAAAACCTGGAGAAATGGAGGTGAATTGTTATTGGAAAATGGTACAATAGATGGTTACGGCAACTAACCATCTTATTTCCTGGCCGGGTTTACATTACGTGTGGCCCCTGGTACTTTGGGGCTTATCGCAACATTTTCCTGCCTAATGTAGGTGAAGACCCAAAAAAAGTTTTATCATCTAAGCACGGGGCCCCTGGCACTGTGCCGTATGGTAAATCCGGTCCTGGTTATTGCATTACGTTCATAACAAGGTTAGATGACGACCGGAGATAGCACCTTTTGGTACAAAAACCCTTAATTTCACCCGGGTTAAACATTTAAATTGATTGGCAAAAATTGAACTAAGGGAGCCCGGGCCGCCTTTTATTAATTAATGTTGTACGCGTGTATTGTTGTACGCGAAGATGCTAAAAGAAATCAAAACTGAAGAAACAAGGCTTTTTGCCACATTTTTATCATTCGTGGCATTTCGATTAGGGGAGCGGGCCCCCAGGCCCCTCCCCTGGCTACGCTAATGTTTGTACCGCCAGCACCGGAAGTGTTAAGGAAAATAAAAATAACAATTTTCTACATTACTTTTTTCCCCCTTATCTACCAATTAGAGCTTTCACCCTATGCCATTTAGAATAAGCTTTAGTATGACTTGGTTTAGTTGGCTTTCACATTGTATTATGTTTCAAATAAGAAAAGAAAGCAACGAAGTGACAGGCTAGCTGTTATGTTGTCTTTTGTTTGGTTATTTTTCTTTTTAACTCCTTCGGACACGATATAGTAGTTCTTTATGTAAAAATTTTATTTTTCGTCCTATAAGTTCTTATATGCCACTAAACTCAAAAAATATTTAATTTTTAATTTTCTTTTACAAATATACAAATTAGGGGGGTGTATAATTGTACGACTTGTGACTGACTTGGTTGTACAATTGTACGGTTTGTGACTCACCTGGTCAAAACGTACACACTCCATGCATTCATTGCTGCCGTTTGGGGTGGGCTCGGCCCAGGGACGCCCGCAAGGGGGGGCAGGGGGGCACTTGCCCCCCCTGCAAATTAAGATGTCAAGAATTTTTTATGTTTAAATTTGCAAAATAAGTCAAATATATGTCTATCTAAACTAAGAAAACAACCTTTCGTGGAGCTTTTTTACCTTTTATGCCATGGTGGAGAGGGCGGGGGCAGGAGAAAATGGATTCCCATTGGTAACCTCTATTTTACCGAAAATTTTCAAGTTGAAGTGAATAAAACGAAAAGGAGAAATATTTATCCGCGCTTTTTTCATTTGCTTTTTTAGGGGTTAAGATTAGGTTTAAGTTAGGATTTGGGCTAGAGTTCGATTTGGGGAATAGCTTTAGAGTAAGCATTTGAGTTTGGATTAGATTTGAGTCAGAATTGATAAAAAAGTAGGTAAAAATTTCCGGCAAAATAAAGCCTTTCTTGCCCATTTTACGTGAATTATCATACAGCATTTTCTCGAAAGCGAGCGTAAGCAATGCTCCAGGATTAAGCATTAAACTGTTTGATAAAATAATTATCAATATCAAACGTTTATCAAACGTTTCAGGATTCTGTCAATGAGCTCTTATTAGGATCTAAATACGATAAAGTGTTTAATATTTCAAATTTACGTTGCGCTTATATAAACATTAAAATCATAATTACTCCGCCATTAAATTAATCTTGTCCAGAAACCGAAATCAAAACCAAACTTGCAATCAATAACGTAGCTAGAGGGACTGTGCTCACCTGCATTGGCCTGCTAAAGACCAAAGTGCACGATAAGAAAAATGTCGCAATTTTTGGCCTTCTGAGGCAGTGTTTTGCAGTAATATGACCTCTAAAGTTGTTCAAAGCCACTTTAAAAACATTTACTGTTAATATTATTACCGGTATTCTAATTATAATAGTTTGTTTTTTTTGTTTTTTTTGGGGGGGGAGGGTATTAACCTATTTATCAAAAATACAGCAAACAAATTAATCGATAACTACTTCACTCTATCTAAATGTGCACACTCTCGCACTACAAGACTCTCATCTAACAACCAATTAATAATTCCTTTACTTAAATCTCAAAGAACTCAAAGATCAATCAAATATATTGGAGCTAAATTGCGGAACTGTATCCCAGATTACATGAGAAAATATTCTTTTCCTAAATTTAAAAAAGAGTATAAAATTTTTTTATTGTCCTGTGGTGGGTAAAATTTTTTGTCTCAGAGTTACTTATCAAGAAACTGTTACTGGCTTTGCGTTGATGTGCCCTGTACCAATTGCTGCTGCCCCGGTTCTGTTGTTGTTGTTGCTTTTTGTCTTTTAGTAATATTTATGTTTCTTTAATATTTCTGTTTGTCGTTAGCTATGAAATTCTAGTGAATTATATGCCATTAACGTGACGGATAGGGTGGCCGCTGACTCGAAGACCTAGCGGTTCCTTCGCAGCCACCCTGTCGCAGCCATTGCATATTGACCATTGAGTAACATTTTCAGCTTTATATTTACGTTTATTGATGGTTTGCGACAAATAAATAATTTGAACTTTGAACTTTGATAAAAACTTCAAAACATGGCTAAAAACTAGCAGTCAAAATTGATCGCTTAATGCAATATGCTTAACGTAAGCTTCATAGAAAAAAAGAGTATAGGGGGGGGCTATTCAGCATATAGTTTATTTAATTACAACTACGCTTGGACTTGACCGATGAGTAACGTGGGGGTTTGAAAGAGCTGAGCTATTTAATTCTTTTAAATGGCTTTCAAAATGTATCAATTTAGTTTTTTAAATGGCTCTAAAAAGATGCGAAATTTGATTCGAATAGCGTTTGAATGGCTATTTTTTTTTCTAAAATATCACCAAATTTGCCCAGTAGCTTGAGTTTTGCCCAAGAGCCCGGTCTGTGATATGCTTTAGTTGCACCTGTTTGCTCAGCACGCTGCCCAAGTGAGGCATTTTGCAAAAAAAAAAAAAATCAATTTTTAGGTTAATCAACTCCCCCTCTAAACAAAATTCAGGTTGCAATCAGTGGGGCAACCAAGAAGGCTAAGGTAGCTTAGCCTCCCCTTTTCCACGTCACTTGGAATACATCTCACATGCAGTAGCGTAGTCGGGTTGGTAGGCTATAGCTCTTCCCCCGCCCCCATATTGGGCCTGTCGACCAAAATGCAGGTTAAGGAAAATACCACGTTTTTAGATCTTTTGAAACTGTTTAAATCACTGGAACGGACTACAAAGTGATTTATAGCACCTTTTGAAACATATATTCAGGATGGCTAATTAGTCAAAAAAATACTCACAAATCTATAAAAACTTTAAAAAATGCTCAAAAATAAGCAATCAGAGTTGAATGATCGCTAGTGTAAAATCTCTGAATGTATGTTTCATCAACAAATATAGTATAAACTCAGGAATAGAGAGAGGGGGCTATTCAGGATTAGTTAATTACCAATCACTCTTCTCAAATATCTTTTCATTAGCCCTCCCCCCTCCCAATTATTTTGCTCTGTAAAATATTGGCGAAATAGATTACTCCGTATGAGTTTTATTGAACTATAGAATTTTATGATTTACCAGCATCCAAAGAGAAGTAAAATTTTTGCATAGCCACATCCCACATAGACCATTTAAGCAACCAGTTTGATCATGTTTGCACTGCTTATTTCTATGTCACGTTTTAAAAGCATTATTTTCTTTCAAAATAGCCCTGAAATTAAGTTATTTTTGCAAAAAAATTACAAAATTTTCGAGCGTAGGGGGCTCCGCTCCCAGACCTCCAGCCTCCGGCGGCTGGGGGCTTAGCTCCTGGACCTTTGATGGCTTTCGGCGGCTTTGCTCCCAGACTCCCAAAACAGCTTCCCCCATTGCGAATTTTTGGCTACAAACGTTTAAACGTAGTTTGAATTTGATCACCAAATAAAAAGGGTTGAAAGGGCTGAGCATTTTAAGAATTTCAAGTAGATTCTTAATATCAGCATTTCTGTTCTATCCACTGGCCTTAAAAAAAACTCGAAATGTGATTCAAATGACGTTAAAGTGGTATTTTTTTTTCAGAAATTGCGAAAATTGTCCAGCTTTGCCCTCAGACCCCCGTCCATAATGCACTTTAATTGCATCAGTTTGCTCAACATGCCGCCCAAATTTCAGCATTTTTTTAACTGGGTGATGTTAACTTTTAATTCAAATCACTTAGCAAAATCCTGGTTGCAGTTGTAAGGTTTTATTTTATCCAGTAGATAATGGATACGTCGCTTGCCCCCCCCCTGAAAAAATTTCTGCGGGCGCCTCAGGCTCGGCCTTCCAAATTGCTTTGATAGCAACTTTTTTTGATAGAAACTTGTTTTGGTTTTCTCTTTTTATGCACAGTAGAGTCGAATAGAAATTAAATTTTCAAACATGTATTAAATTTGTTTTTAAATTATCAAACACGTATTTAATTTGTGATTTGTTTACTGTTTGTTATATGTTTTATTTCCTAAGTTATTTCCAAACCTAGGTTATTTCCAATAAAATTCAAATTTAATATTCATTTAGCGAAGCTATAACTTGAAATCCTTGTTTGATACGTTTCTGTAATGATTTAGAGTGCAAGTGGCTGAAAAATTGCAGTTTTTTTGCCAAAAATAAATCCACCTTACTTACGTTTGATTTTGCGGCTTAACCTACGTTGAGACACGAAACGTACAATTGTACATGATTTTGATCAAAAAATTCTGTAGGCTGATCTATAAGAAAAATTGAAACAAAAATATTCCCTACATAATTTCAAAGAACAACTAATTCAAAATTCAAGCCTAATTGTTTATAACTTATGAATTTGGTTTTGACGTATTTTCAAACTTATTTTGCTTATTTTCACCTGCCGCAAGCATGTTTGCAGCCATCGTGTTTGACGGTTGACTATTATTTCAACGCTGCGCGCTTGAAGCCATAACTGCTGTCACGTGATGGTGTATTCAGTGCAATTGTACTGCTAATGACTCAAATGCTCTACTATTACAGCTGGACGAAAAAAAAACACCACCAAAAAAATGTACAATTGTACATGTGGTGACCGAAGGAGTTAACCAACCAAAAAATAACCCTGTACTCGAGCCAGCAAGGACAGGACATTTTCGAGGACTTGTAGGCTTCGAGGCCAAGGCCAAAGACTTGAGCTTCAAGGCCAAGGACTTCAAAATGTGCCCTCGACGACTCCACCTCCGCTAATGATATGAAAAAATAACGGCATAATCCCTTGTAAGAAACGCGATGACTTATGTTCACTCTTTGTATGTACTTTTTATGATCCAGGTCTATAAAACAATGCCTTCAAGAGAAATTATTTCAAAAGTTAGCCTTGTACAGTCTCCCCGAAGCTTTCGTGCTGATCAAACTTTTTTTCATACTCGCCGAAAGGTTAGTTTAAGTAGAGCCGACAGGAAGCGACGTTTGGTAAACAAGCGGCGCTGACACCGAAAGCAAAATCAAGCGAAAAAGGCTATGGGCTACATCATTAAAGTTCAACATTTTCTCGACAAAGCAAAAACACAAATTTAAACCACAAAATTAAACGTTTTGTGGGTAACACCAACACCTCTTTCAAAATGCAGACCAACGCACCAAAGAAAGAAGCTTATACGATCGGGGATAATTGAGATGGTTCCGCTATACGAGGGCTTATTTAAGGACCCACGGCATCACGTGTGAAATCCAGGGTGGGCATTGCCCCCTTCCCCCTTGCCGATCCCTATGGGCTGTAGGCTCGTAGCCAGAAATCAAGTCAAGGAGGCCCGACATCCTCTCAATTTAAATTTTTCTAACTAATTATTTAAATTTTTAGCCTATGAGAAATTCAGGATTTAAATTGCTTCTAAAAGTTGCAACCCCAGGCCCGATTGAATTTTTTTATATACTTAATTGCATTAATTGGAGTAGTGATCAACGAACTTTAAATAACAATCCGCCTTTGGCCTTCGCTAGTTTTTAAGCAACAAAATGTTTTTGAAAAAAGAAAATTGGCTAGAGAGTATTATAATGTTTATTAAACCAATAGTTATTTAGGACTTGATAAGAAAAGTCATGAAGACAAATTCGATCGCACGCTATATACTGTAGGGTCATAATGATATAGAGTTGCCCCAAAATTTTGTTGCTTTTGTCACTTTGCTGTCTTAAACTTGAAGTTATCCCGCACAAGACGAAAATAAAACCTCTAGAGATGTTAACAGAAACGTATTTAGATGGAGAGCCATTATCTTCCCCTTCCCGGATCATGGCACAACATAAAAAAGTTAAAATTTGCGTTATTGAAGCAGACTTCAAAGTATTTTTTCCTGCTTTGAAATCAATATTTAGAAGTTGCATTGCAGATTTTCAACATAAATTTTCCAGTGCGAGGTAGCACTTCACTCACATATTTGCTTTCCAATCAGGCTAGATTCTCAGCAGCATCTGAATTCACACATAACCCATGATGCGAATTGGTTATGTTTGAGATAAGCTATAGGTGAAATCAGATGCCGATAAAACACTAGCCTGATAGGAAAGCAGATACGTAAGTGAAGCGCTGTCTCACACTTGTGGAAAATGAAATCAATGTGTTCTATAAGCCTTACAATGTCTTGAGCAAATATTTGTTGTTTTTGTTTTTCAAAAGTAATTTGCCGCATCGACGGCGTATCGTTATATGAATTGGTAAAAAATGGTCAGTGTCATTGATCTGTTGTTGCATTAACTTCATAAAAAAATTTGAATTGGAGACTTGGGACTGCAACTTTTGGACAAAAACACTTAGTTTCGTATGTGCTATTCGTTTGTATTGGTTGGAAAAAAATTGAATTGGGAATGTCTGGCCTCTGAATCCCCCTCTGGTTACGCGTTTTTAGGCAGAAAGATTTGATCGAGTTTGGTTTACTGTAAATAACTTTAAAATATTTTATTCACAGATCGCACCGAACTTGTGGGCAGTACATAATGATGAAAAACGATGGCCCAAACCAGACGTTTTTATTCCAGAGCGCCATCTAGACGCGAAAGGAAGGTTCGTGCCTTCGCCGCATATCATTCCATTTTCCATTGGAGGGCGCCAGTGTTTGGGAGAACAGATGGCTAAAATGGAAATGTTTATGTTCCTGGTCTCGTTAGTCCAAAGATTTGAACTTGGACCAGATCCAAAAGAAACAATTTTACCAGATATTGAGTCAGGGACAAACGGATTGGCGTTTGTTCCAGTTCATTTCAACATCGTAGCAAAAGAATTATAGCACTTCTGCTGTTAAGAACGGGTTTTGTGATACAGCAATGAACATGCTGCCGTTTTTCTAACATTTGACCTATTTATACAGATTTATTTTATTCTAGCCCCCGCTTTATTATTGATTGGGGCACACCGCACAATTGCTTATTGCTTATTTTTTTGTGACTTTATGTTAAAAATGGTGTTGTATAGCACTTTTTTTGACAAAAAAACTTTTTCTATGGTACCGTAAAAGTTGGAGCTGTTGTATGTAAGATAAATTCTTGATGCCACCTTAAACTGTAGAAAGAATTATGTTTTTTTGCGTTTCTGACTTACCTTCAAAATATAAAAATTAGCTTAATTTTTTTTCAAACGGAGCAACTTTTTTTTTAACAAAACAGTCATATTTTAAACGAAACATGCATGTTAAAATTTATAAAACTAATGCTAAAAGTTGGGATCTAGATCAAATTTAATCATGAAAAACTATTGCATTATGCTCTGTTGATTTGGCTTGTATGATGCATGAAGAATTATTTTAAAGGGTTATGAATCACGATTAATTACACGAGCAGCAAACAGCGAATAACCTCGGCTGAGTATTTTTTGTTATACTCAAGTTTCTTGTCTAAGTACAACTCGACTTCTATACATTTATTTAGTTTGGTTTGTTGCAGAAAACACTTAATATTCACGTAATTATCGTCTGTTTCATTTTGCCACATTTCTAAATCGTAGTTGCATCCTAAATTGAAGGAAGTTGCACATTCATAAAGAGTTTTAAGAGCGTTAAGATAGTTTTAAAGGAGGCCTGAATGTAGGAAATGACTGCATGATCTATTATTATTACTCATTTTAGTAATTTAACTGATGCGAGAAGTTTCAGTTACATCTGTTTTACCAGGTAACCTGAGCCAAAAGGAGCGAAATGAACTTTGCGGTCTTCAAGTTGCCACCAGCCCACCAACGGAAGCTTCACAGTCCACCCTGTTTCTGCTAATGTTTGACCGATCAATTAATGATGCTTTACCAATTATTTATTAACCGATCAGAGGTCCAGTGGATAGAGCGTATGCTACTAAAACCGTGGACTCGGGTTCGATTCCCGGTCGGGTCAAACCAAAGACTATAAAAATTGGTATTCACAGCTTCCATGCTTGACGTTCAGCACTAAAAGAGCCAGTATGTAGTCTCCGTCGTGTGTGGTACACTGGTGGGCAGATGGCAGCTTGACTCAAAGAGCGACAGGTCCCTTCGCTGTCTCCTGGGACTCAAAGAGCGACAGGTCCCTTCGCTGTCTCCTGGCCAAGGCAACTTGATGAATAAAATGTAATTACAATTACCGTCAAGCAAAAACTGTGAATAGCAAGTTTAAAGCCTTTATTGTTTGACCTGACCAAGAATCGTTCTTAACCTACCTTTTCGACAGCAGAAGCTCTTCTGCATTTTTTGTACGATACCGTTCATTTGATGCTTGTATTACTGTACGTGTAAACGTTTTTAAAACACGCAAAACTACAATACGACACGCTCTTTACGAAACATACAAGTTTTGGTCAATTTTATGAGCTTAGTTAGAGATTTATTATCTTAATGCTGGTACATTTAGATTTTCAATTTAATATGGTAGCAATAAAAAAGTCAGTTTTGTACCTTGACTTTTGAAATATTTTAACTTCGATTCAAGCTGTACTTTTAAAAATTTGATTTTTATCTTCTACTGTTCATTCGTTGCATTGTGCTGAATGATAGTTAAATAATGTATTGGCTTGTAAAAAACTGAAGTTGGTCACAGCAGAGATGGAAACCGGTCGGGTCGACTGGCACCGGTCGGGTCGAGATTCTTCGACCGGCCGATCAAGCCGGTTGAAACACCGGTCAAATTTTCCTTTCTTGCGACTAAAAGACATCTAAGCACCAACCGAAATATACATATATATTTTATTATAATCAAAATTTTTTACAAAAACCGGTATTAACAAACCACACCTTTTGAAAACACTTGTTGAATGGTTCAAGCCGTGACTAATATGCTGTGAACATTAAGACATGCATATCCAGGGGCTTATTTAGGGGAGAATATTGTGCCATGCTTCCCTTTGGGCCACGGCACAGAGCAAAAATGTGCAAAATATACGTTAAAACCGCGTAATCAGATTATAATAAAGCATGCATGTGGAAGAGGCTTACACTACTTGGCATTTTAGCATCATTTTAATTAGCTTGAGAGTAGAAGTGGCGCAGATTTCAGGTTTTTTAGTGCATGCTAAAATCTTGCCGCTTTGAAAAGCTTTTTTCAACTTAAATTTAGCACACTCTACATTGGGCAAGAAAGACATACCTCTTATCTTTTTATGTCTAACTAGTCATGGCTTGTTCTGAAGCAGCAGCATTTCTACAAACTGCTGGAGCACACTATAATTGGAATGTTTTGTAGCAAATCTCATACAGGGGTGCCGAAACAAGGGGGGATGGGGGGATATATTTCTTCCAATAATTTGACTGTATACCCCCCAACAATTTGAGTATGGTCTTCATCTGCATCCCCTCCAATAATTTGACTCTGGTGTGCATCTGAGCGCAGGTCAGTACTTAAAAAAAGTGTTCCATTTTTGGTGAAGACCTTTTTTTTGTCTTCACCTGAATTCGGGGAAAAAAGTGTTCCATTTCTGGTGAAGACCTTTTTTTTGGTCTTTACTTAATTTGCTCTCCTGAAAAAAGTCTTGGTCGAGGTTCATTCCCCCCAATGTTGAAAATAGGGCAAAATTGGGGTAAAATTGCAAATTATCCTTCCCAATGCTCAACAAAGATTTGCACCATTGATGTCATAACAGTTAAGTGTTTGCTGCTCGGCAAATTGCAAATAATCTGTCACAAATAGCAAAAAAATTTTAATTTCTTTTCTTGGCCTTACAATTATTATCATCAGAAAGAACGTCTAATAATTGAGCTTGTGCCCTCCAGTTCTTTTTATGCTTATTTTGAGCGCGTTTTGCGTTGCTCAAAACAGGTCTTTCCGACCGAAATTTAACCTAAAAAGGTCTTAAAATTGAGGTATTTTTGCAAAAAACGCAAAAAAAAATTTTTTTTTTCTGAGACCCCAATCCGAAGTCACAAATTTTAACACCTTACCCATTCCCCCTCCCTTTTGAAAATTTTTCGTTAAATGCATTGAACAGTGAACAAAAACCTTCTACAAAAAAAAAGGTCGACCGGCTGGTCAACCGGTGTAGATTTTGAAAATTTACCGGTCGGGTCGAGAAAATTCAGACCGGTTCCATCTCTGGGTCACAGAGCTATTAAATTTGGTTTCTAGCGTAACAGCAGGAAACTGAATTGAATCAGAACACAAAGTATTGTGCCATAGGCGTAGCCAGGGGAGGGGCCTGGGGGCTCGGGCCCCCCCTCAATTGAAATGCTACCAATGATAAAAACGTCACAAAAACACTATTGTTTCTTCAGTTTCAGTTTCTTTAAGCATATTTGCGTACAACAGTACAAGCGTACAACAGTAATTAACAATGATATTGATCCAGGGGGCCTGGGCCCCTTCAATTTAATTTTTGCCAACCAACCCAAATGGGCCCCCTACAATAATATTTGAATGGGCCCCCTACAATAATATCTAAATGGCCCCCAATTAAAATGGGCTCCCAACAATAATATTAATCCAGGAGGCCGGCCCCTCAATTTAATTTTTGCCAACCAATTTAAATGGGCCCCCTACAATAATATTTAAATGGTGCCCAATTTAAATGCCCCCTAACAATAATATTGATTCAGGGGGCCTTCTTATGAACGTAATGCAATAACCAGGGACGGATTTAACACATGGCACTGTGCCAGGGGCCCCGCGCTCACATAAAAATTTTTTTGGTCTTCCCTTGTATTTGGCAGAAAAATATTGCAAAATCCCAAAGTACCAGGGGCCCAACACAATGTAAATCCGGCCCGGGCAATAACATGATTTGCAGGCGTAACCATCTATTGTACGTCTTTCGATAACAATTGACCTCCACATCGCCAGTTTTTATGCTACAAAATACTTTTGAAAAAAATTAGCTACAGTAAGGGGAATGCTCATTGAACAAAATTTTGATTTGAGAGGGCCTGGGCCTCCTGGCCGTATATGTACTCCTATAACTGGTTGTTTTCATAACAAAACAATTATCTTCAAGGAAAATTTTTGACTGGATTGTTATTTACTGCTAAAATATTGCAGGAGGCAATGCACTTTACTTCCCCTGCCTGGGCCAAATCACTTACAAAATTTAACCCCAAAATGCAAGATTTCAAAAGTGTTTTGGACTTAAATAGCAAGCAAAAGAAGGACCGAACAACTTAACTTTTTCACTTGGCTTTCAGATGTTAAAAATCTAGTACTTTCAAATGGCTCTGAATACGTGCGAAATGTGATCCAATGGCGTTAAAACAGCTTTTTTTTCCACAAAATTACAAAAAATCGTCCACAAAATTACGAAAAATCGTACGAAAAAACCCCGTCAATGATACGTTTGAATTACAGTACACTTCTTTACTCAACACGTCTGCCAATTTAGACATTTTCACATTTTAACCATTGGATTAAGTCCTCCCCTTTGAACGAGTTCCTAGTTACGTGCCAACACCAGACCACGGCTTTTGATCTTCCATTCTACGATATCTTTGCTCCCACAAAAAATTCCTGTTTCGAAGTTTCTGATGACGTCATTGCATGTGATTTGCGGTTTGGGCCCCCCCCAATCAAAAATCCTGGCTACGCCTATGTATCGTGTCTTGCATTTCTCACAGAGTACGGCATCCCAAATTAAATATTTTAACTGACCCACTCTGAAGCCGGCAAAAGAATGGTTTGAGCTAGTAGCTACTAATAATTGTCGAAGAAAACATAATTTTACTACACCAAATAATTATTGTTCTTGAGAATTTAAAAATTTCCATTTTGAGAGTTTTATTGAGAATTTAAAATTTTTCTTCTTTTTCTTTGAGAATTTAAAACTTTTCTTCTATAGAGCTCTGTTATTCATTTCTTTGAATGCTAAACCATTGATGATATGATAAAAATAATTGACTGAAAAAAATCCCTCGCAATGAAAAAAAACGGAAGAAGAGGAAATTTCAGTTTTTTTCCACCCACTTTTAAACCTTCGTGTATTTTCACTATTCAATTTGTTTAACTTGTAATGTAGAATTCAAGCAGTGCTTCCTTGTTTTAGAAAACGGCACGAACAGATGTGATAGTGAACTAAAAATTACTAATGAATTCACTCCTATTCACTGCTATGTAGCTGTTTTCAGTATCAAATAGCGAAAAAAAACTTAAAATTTGTTACAACCTGCGCTTTTAGGTGAATTTACGCAGCATCCGTTTTGTTTTGCTTCTCCAGGAAAAAATACAGTGTGCGCTTTTTCGTCCGCGTTTTCTAAGTACATTTCCACGCTAAAAACGACTTACATTTTGATAAAAACTTTTTCAAAAATTTTGCGCATGATTGATGATGACAGCAATATTGCACCCTTTACAAAAAACTTTTTTCGGAAACTTTTTGTCTAGTACATGTGACAGTCTGGTTTTTGCGGATATGAGCATACAAAAATGCGGACAAAAAAAACATACTTTTCAATGGAGAAAAAAACATACAAAACTGCACAAAGCGTATGTAAAACGGATACTGCGTAAATCCCCCTTCACAAGTATGACGTGAATATTTTTGACCGCAAAGCGAAAAGTTTTGAATCTCTTCAAGCTTGGCTGATTTGCGACGAACGCACATTCAATCTAACGAAAAGCAAACCAAACAAACCTATATTATGGTTAAAATACAGAAGAAGGTATAGCATCAATTTTCCCGCTTCGAAGATGCGTTCTCACAGTCGCACGGTACCTAGTTTGCTCTTTTGAATAATGAAAGAGCACGAGTTATACCGTTATTGTGTTTTTCGACTATAGGCGCAAACACTTTGGTTGATAGTAGAGAGAGTCTATTGTTTGCTTTTGCTAGGTTACTAGCAGGTTAACGCAGCGCAGCTTAGTTTTACGGTTATTCACGCAAATAAAACATCAATGCCCACGTATTAACTAGGAAAAAGAAGGAAAAACACCTTTGTACACTGTCAATTTTGCTCAAGGCGTTTGCTCGAGAAAGGCGAATTAAGTTACAGCAGTACCTTTAGTCGATATTAAAGCTTCTGGTTTGAAATTTATGAGTAAAGATTGTGTGTTATGTTGATTATAAGATTATACAGAACGAAACGCGATGTGATACCTTGCACATAGCAGCCGCAGAATTAAAGAAAAATGACGAGTCCATGCTAAAATGTACACTTTTTCACAAATCTTTTCTGGAAGACTTTTCGACACGAGACATTTTGGCACTACCGGCTAAAAATTGGGGTTTCGGGACAAAACATCGTAGCGGTTAAACGTCAAGACCTCACGTCAAAACTCACTTCAAAACTTCGCGTGTCAAATGTCGCGGTTCCTCAAAAAAAACGGACCCGAATAGGGACACGAAAACTGGGTGAAGCCAGGATTTATGGTTCTGTTTCCGTGCGACTCTACGAACAGTAAAACACCCTCAACAACGAAATTTTACAGCAGAAAGCGGTTGTGTTTTTATGGAAGTAACAACTGTTAAAGTTTAAACGAACATATTTGTTAAACTAATTGATTGCATAGCTTTGTTTAAGTGGACTCTTAAGTGTTTTCAGTACAATAGCTTTGATATAGATCTTATCAATGACGTTCAGATTGTATGGTAGCAATAGTTTAGCTGCAGGAATTGGATTGCGTTAAGCATATGTATGCTGGTTGCGGTTTCAAAGTGGAAAAATGGCAACGATATTTGCAGCGTTTGGTAAGTACCGATACCAAACAGCAATACCGGTAGCACTGGTTTTGATTAATTGACTATAAAATTAAAGAACTACGCGTTTTTAGGAAGAAGTTTTATCAATACTATCATCATGACTGTTGATCATGCTATGAAAAATAAGGTTTTCACTGATTCAGACATACAGTACTCCTGATTTTGCGAAAACCTTATTTAAATTTTGGTACGTTCTTTGGTTTCAGTAAAATGTTTATAATTGCGATCTTAATAAATGTTGTAGGTATAAATTTGGATAAAGATAAGAATATTCTTTCTTTTCCAATAATTTCTGGTGATCAGGTTGTGATAAATAGTAACCAAAAACGCAACGAAACTTTACAACACGCTTAAAATAGCACATTTTGCAATTTTCATCTTTAGTTACATGTCAACATTTTATTGGAGCAGAAGCTTAATATTGTACTTTAAAAAAAGGCAGAATTTGATAAGATTATGCACTGTGGGCAAGGTTTAAGCATTTTTTGCTGATGGAATAAGAGAAAATTTTATCGTCGTTTGTGGTTGTGCATTTGTACAACCACTTTATTCGGCAGTTGCGAGGTAAAATTTCGACCACGAAGGACGTCAAACTTGTCGGCTTTACTTTTACTTGCAGGGCGATCTTGTACGTACATTTTCTACTTTATGTTGGATTGGATTGTAATCTTTTTCTTTTTTTTTTTGAAGATTCAATTTTTAATGGTTTGACATTTGGCATACGAAAATTGTTTCGTAGGTTGAAGGCTGGACATGATTGTAATTGTATTTGTAAAATCACATTTTATCCACCCAGTTGCCTTGGCCATGAGACAGCAAAGGAAAACTTTGGTCTTCGAGTCAAGCGACCGCGTGTCTAAAACACACGTTGGAGGCTTCACATTGTCCCTTTTAATAGCTGAACGTCAAGTAGAGAAGTTGTAAATACCAATTTTATAGCCTTTGGTTTGATCCGACCAGGAATCGAACTCAGGTCTCCTGTTTCAGCAGTAGACGCTCTATTCACTCGATTACTGATTGGTTTTGAAGACCACTGATCGGTGTAGCAGTGCACCAACATTGTTGTAAATTCTTGGCTGAATAATGCTTAGAACTTAAACATGCCTCGGATTATTGAATTGTATATCTGCTGTCCGATAATAGTTTTGTTCAAGTGCGGCTGTTGTTATTCTGTATAAACACAGCACGTCCCAGTTACGCTTCAATAAACCTGTACAATATCAAGCTTAACCAATATCGAAATTTGGTCTGTAACTACTACAGCTACTGGTTGATATTTTTCGCATAAAACTTGGAAATCAATTTTGTATTACCCAGGGACGTAGCCAGGGGGAGCTGGGGGGCAACTGCCCCCAAAATTTCATTTTGCCCCCCAAAAGATTTCAGTTAAACGTCATTTTTGACAAAATTTAATGCATTTTGTAACTACATCCGTTATTTTGCCCCCCAAAAATCCTGCCTGCTCAAAACATTTAAAGGAAATATCGTATGCTAGTCAAATGCGAGTTGAAGCAAGATTACACTGCTCTAAACCAGCCTCCAGATTATTAAGACCCCCTTTTTTTTTCTTTTTTGCTCCTCACCTAAATTTCCGGGGGAAAAAAGCTCTGCACTCCGTGAAGACCTTTTTTTTTTACTCTTCACGTAAATTTCGGGTGAAATACAGTCTCTGTATTCCGAGAAGACCTTTTTTTTCGGAGAAATACAACTTTCATAATTCCTTTCCGAAATCATTAGGGAAGCTATGCCCCAAAATTTTGGTTGCCCTCCAAAAAAAATTCGTTCTGGCTACGTGCCTGGTATTACCTTAAATAAAAAAAAACGTTTATTGTAGTTAAAAAGCACCAAAAAGCACCAGCACTGATAATTCCAATTATAATAATAATATTCAGCTGTTTTTTTTTTAAGTATAGCTTTATACAACGCACCTTTACACAAAAAAATGTTAAGATATTGCACTGTAACACTACAGGCGCACAATCTTATTTCACTAAATACTGCAGAAAATCACTAATCGAAGAAAAAAATGAATTATTATTGTTTGCAATATTTATCTCCGTTCCGTAACCGGTATAAAAAAATGAGTGCTTTGAAACGGAGTAGCAGGAAGAAGTCGGACTCTGATTTTTAAGATTAAGATCCTGCCTACACTGGGCGTAAAATCGTGAATGCACAGGTACGAGCGTATTTTTAGTTTAGTATTCTAACTTTAAAATCGGCACGCTTGGCGTAGCGCCTTACCAGCTGCGTATAAGTTGCCAGTTGTTTTAAACAAACTAAGGATAAGCTCTTACGCTCACGATTTTACGCTCAGTGTAGACCGGGCCTAACGAAGGGAAGCAGGTAAAATAAATGAGGTTTCTAAAATTAGTGCAAAATGATTAGTTTGTCCTTTGCTTAAACTCCATTCTACGCCCAACTGTTCTAGTGATATTCTACTTTAAGCACATCATCGTGCTCCCGACTTCAGCGCAACGTTACCAATTATGGTGGCTAACACTAGCAATATAATTGCGATTAATGCCATTATAACGCATCACTACTTCTTTACCACGGAACTACAGTACTGTAAATGTACAGTGACAGTAACCAGCGATGAATTACGATGGTTGCCCATGTAGCAATTTGCTGTTGCCTATCAAGTTTCGAATTTAGCAAGTTCACGTGTATAATTAATTAGTATTGTAAAATGCCTTGCTTTGGTTGTAAAATTTGAGTTCGCTGGATGTATTTTTAAGTGACAGTGCACTTTTTTTATAAGAGCCAGTAAATTTCGGGTCTAGGCTGGTTGTTGTTAAATTTTCACGAATTTTCAGCCTCACTTGTTTTTAACCTCATCGGAGATTAAAGTGACGCAAATTAATTCTTGCTTGTTTAGAAGTAGTCTTGGTGATAGATCATGATAACTCTTTAGACAAACTAATAATGGCAACATAACAAAGGCCAAGAAAACTCTGCTAATTACTTACAAACGCATTGTCCTAGCCCAGTGGTGAGCAAACTACGGCCCGCTAAACGTTTTTATGCGGCAGCCAAGAAATTCTGTTAAACGTTAAATTAACTTATGCTCGTCACTTTTTTTTCTGCAGTATTGTAATTACAGAATGTGCAAATTAGCTGGCGTACTATGAACAATTTTTCTGTTTTTGTTTGAGTAATTTAGGCTTGTATATCATGCCTAAGTTTTCATCGGCTTCTCAAGCACCGAATTTTTATCTTCATCAGCATCAATTAAAGTCCTTCTTTTTTTAGCTAACAATATTATACGTAAATAGTTGTTCCAAGCAACTGTTTGCATCCACTGTTTATTCACTCTCATTGTTGCCTGTGATGTTTGCATACACTTACAGTTGTAAGCTTTCTCTACTCCTAAATTTCTCCATTTGTAAACTTTTTCTACAATGAAAATTAACTAGAAAAGACTAGATCACTTCTCATAGACTCAAATTTAAGGGGACTTTAACCTCCCCTTTATCCAAGTTACTTAGAAAATTCAACCCAAAAGTGCAAGACTACTCAAACGTGTTTTGGACCTGCCCTGTAAGTAGATGAAGAGCTGAAAGGGTTAGGGAATTTAATTCTTCAACTGGCTTCCTAATCTTAGTAACTAATTCTTTTAAATTGTTTCAAAAATGTTCAAAATGTGTTCCAAATGGCGTTAAATGGCAATTTTTTGCCAAAAAATCACAAAAATTGCCCTGCGGCTGGGGGCATAGCCCAAAGACCTCCATTTACATGACCTTTGAATTGCATCAGTTTGCTCGGCACGCTGCCCGATTGTGACATTTTTTGAACTAAAAAATTTTAACTTTTGGCTACCTCCCGTCTTAGCAAAATCCTGGTTGCTTGCCTCTATCACTTGCATCATTCACACTGACATTCTTTTGATATTACAAAGTTACTCAGTTTCGGATTAACTTTGTTTTCTTTAAATGAATATGATTCAAGTCAAGTTTTTACTTTCATTGATTAATTAATAAATTGCTCTGCTCCTTCAAAACCTTTTGTTTAAGCTATTTTTTATATTAATAATTTCACTTAAAAATGTGAGGCCTTTTGAATAATGTGACTTTAGAAATGCGGCCCTTGCAATAAAATGTTTGCCCACCCCTGTTGTAGCCAGTGCTCTTAATTATTTTTTCATGTTGAGGCTGGCATTTTTCTTAATTTATTCTTAAATTTTGAGCAAAAATGAGACTAGTGTTTTCCTAAAATTGTTGTTATAGAAAAAATAGAGTAATAGCACATTGGTTTGTGAAGATTATGCACTACCCAACATTTTTATTTTCAACCACACAGGAAAAACTGTTGGAAACAATAAAGGATCGATCCAGAATTTTGGATTGTTGGAATCACCATTGCTACAGAGGAACTAAGCAAATTTATCTTTTTCTTTTGTCCTTGCGACTATCCCAGAAACCAAGTACGTGTCCACGTAACAATATAATTACAACGTGATAAGAAATATACAGTACCTACAGTATTCGATTTAGTTCACTTGAATGCTTCGGTGATTTGTGACTATGTTAAGGTAATTATTGGAGTTCTTTCTTTCTGTATTTGCTGGCAAAACCTTTTTTTTGCCCTCTTTACCATGAGGGTTGCGGGGACAGCAGCTCGAAATTTAGCCGCCACACTTCACGATCTTACGTCACTCCATAAATAGGCCAAACCACTCAAAGTTGTTCAAGTGGGTTTTTCCTCGTTGGGTTGGGGCCTGAGGGATATCGTGGAGAGTGGAATCGACTTTATATAGCTTAAGAGTGGAATCGACTTTATATAGCTGCGGTTGTGTTACAACTTTGGTTTGTACGGGAGACAAAAAACGTTTTATCGTTTATTGGAGACTCATTTCACTTTATGTTCTAGTCCATATTGCATTTTTTTATTGCTTCATAGACATATGGTTCGATCTTCATCTGGGGTCCTGCCATAGTTCTTTTGATAGCTGGGTATTTGGCTCATCGACGAACTTGGAGACTGACAACAGGTTAGGATCTTGCTTCAGATCAGAAAGCAGGAAAACGAATTCAGCTATTGCTTGTGATCTTATTATTATTTTCAACTTTTAGTGAACAACTTTCATTATAATATGCAAATATTTGTTCTGACATTTGCTGGCCAGAGATTTAAATATTTAATCCTTTGTGTGCTATCTGGCCTAAAGGCTACCAGCGCGGAAGCCTAGGGAACAGTCACCAAAACGGCGACTACTTAAAACAAGCAATGCGAAAAAATTGTCTTCCTGCAGGAATCGAACGTGCAGCCTTTGAATTACCCGTCCACTGCTCTACCACTTGAGCTCGAGAGGACGTCTCCTCGGATGCTTAATTTTAGCTATTTAAATCCAGCAACTTAATCATACGCGTAGCGAGGATTTTTGATTGGGAGATGCCCAAACTACAAATCACATGCAATGACGTCATCAGGAACTTCAAAAGAGGAATTTTTTGAGGGGGCAAAGATATCGTAGAATAAATGATCAGAAGCCGTGGCCTGGTGTTGGCACGTAGCTAGGAACTCGTTCAAAGGGGAGGACTTAATCCAATGGTTAAAATACGAAAAGGTCTAAATTGGGAGACGTGTTGAGCGAAGACGTGTACTGTAATCGAAACGTATCATTAACGGGGGTCTGGGGGCGAAGCCCCCAGCCACTGGGCGATTTTTCGTAATTTTGTGGAAAAAAAAGCTGTTTTAATACCATTGGATCGCATTTCGCGCGTATTCAGAGCCATTTGAAAGTACTAGATTTTTAACATCTGAAAGCCAATTGAAAAAAATTAAAGTTGTTCAGTCCTCCTTTTGCTTGCTATTTAAGTCCAAAATACGTTTAAAATCTTGCGTTTTGGGGTTAAATTTTGTAAGTGATTTGGCCCAGGTAGGGGGAAGTAAAGTGCATTGCCTCCTGCAATATTTTAGCAGTAAATAACAATCTAGTCAAAAATTTTCCTTAGAGATTATTGTTTTGTTATGAAAACAACCAGTTATAGGAGTACATATACGGCCAGGGGGCGCAGGCCCTCTCAATTCAAAAGTTTGTTCAATGAGCATTCCCCTTACTGTAGCTAATTTTTTTCAAAAGTATTTTGTAGCATAAAAACTGGCGAGGTGGAGGTCAATTGTTATCGAAAGATGTACAATAGATGGTTACGCCCACAAACCATGTTTTTGCCCGGGCCGGATTTACATTGAGTTGAGGTCTTGGCAGTTTGGGATTTTGCAATATTTTCCGGTCAAATACTGGTGAAGACCAAAAAAAGTCTTATCTGAGTGCGGGGCCCATAGCAATGAGCTATATGTTAAATCCGTCCCTGGTTAATGGTTATTGATGCATCACTTTCATAAAAAGGTTCGATGAGGGCCTCAGTCAGCAACTTTTAGGACAAAAACCCTTACTTTCACTCGGGTTATGCGTTTGAATTGAATGGGAGACATTAAATTGAAGGAGTCCGGCCCCCTGGATCAATGTTATTGTTAGGGGGCCCATTTACAGTGGGGCCATTTAAATATTATTGTAGGGGGCATTTTAAATT
>CAWYPQ010000560.1:0-43871 GCA_963965965.1 Trididemnum nubilum | reverse complement strand
GCGTAATATTTAGCGAAACCTATGATAATGCTGTAGAAGCAATAGAAGAAAGATTGGATAATGTAGGTTATTGGATTAAAAAAAATGTATCCTAGATTAAATCATTTTTCCCAGTGCTACACTGTTGTAAATAACTGAAAAATAAATATGCAGTTTTCTGATCAAACATTACAGTAACCGGCCAGTTTATCAAGCGGTAACACGTTCGTCTATGAAGCTGGAGGTCTGAGGTTCAAATTGGACACAGGTTGCCAATGGCTTGCCACCGCTGCAACATTTCTTTGAGAGGAGCTGTGTTCCCAGGGCGCAATGACGCAGACATGGGCCCCGCAAACTCGCTACGCGCTTCAGCGTAGTAAAGCGAGTACAATGAAAGATTTGATTTGAGAGGTTACAGTAGGCCATCATTGGATGAAGGTAGTCAAGCATTTAGTCAAAACTTGGTATTGGCTAGGAAAACAAGCTACGAAAGCACTGCTAGTTTTGTGTGTCTGGTTTGCATGGGTTACGTCAGCCCATTTTCGCTCGTCTGAGAAGTTTGAGTTCTGAAATTTTTTTGAGTTGTAAGCTCGTCAAACGATCGAGTTCTAGTTGAAGAGTTTGCAGCCCTGAGCGTGGCTATGCAAAGCTAAAAATGTATTATTTGGCTTCGCACAGCATGTTATTTAAGCTACAATAGCGGTGAAAACCAACAATGTGTGTGCCATCCAAAAGTTTCCATGTTGCATCGTCATTTCTAATGTATATATTACGCAAAAATTCCCAAACTGTAAAAGAATTTATAAAAAAAATTCAAATTTACTAAGTCAACGGGAACATAAATTAGCAAAATGTAGCGTTCCAGCCTAGTAAATTATACATCTGAGCCGTTGTGCAGCTTCTCCGATTAATGACATTTCTTCATTGATATAGGCTACATCTTTTATATTTCTACATGTGTAATCATTTTATTATACATTATATTTGATTTCGATCCTTGTCAGATGTTGATAGGATTCAATCTAGATAAATGATGGACCTCCTTAAGGGGAAATCTTGTACATGATTTCGGCTGCAATCGTTTTGTTATATTGTAGAACCTTTGCTTAATAATCATACAGGGGCTGACTAATCAATGGTCGATGGCTGAATTGTACCGTGCATAGTAATTCATGATTTGGCTACTTCTTAAGTTAGCCTTAGCTTGCAGGTACAACATACGTTCAAAAAGCATAGGTCATTTACAAAACTTGATGTACTGTTATTATCTTGTTGTATGTTTTTGATATTCTGGAAAAGATTATAGTAGTACACGTATTACTGTTCCTTGTTTGTGCTGTTGTTTGTTTGTTACAATTTGTAAATAGTTCTTAAAAATCTTGTAAACACTTTGTGTAGTGCCTATACAGTTGAAGCAGCCGTGGTACAATTCTGTTTGCTGGATTGTATTTTATTGTTGGTTAGGGTTACCATACGTCCTCTTTTTTGGAGGATTAATGAAAAATAACTTGTCCTCCGAGGACGTTAAAAAATGCGCAAATGTCCTCCTTTTCGGCATTTTGAACAGATTAAACATGTCCACTCACGCAGCCTTTTAGTGTATAAATATATCATCAGTTAGATCATTAAAAGTAGGCCTACACATCGCGCACGCGCTATAGCTTACGTCTTACCAGGTTCCTCTAAGACAGTCGAGGGTGTTTATGACGTAAGTTTGGGCAGAAAAACGGACTAAATCTGAGTGAAGACCTTTTTCTTTTGGCCTTCATTATTCTCAAATTTTCTGCCCCCTCTTTTCGAAAATCCTGCTTACGCTAGTGGTAATAACACTTTGACCTATAGCTAAAATGATTGTTGCTTTCGTTTGTCTTTTGCCGTATAGGCGTTGAAGAACAACTAGCTGTTAATAAATTTCATTAAAAAGGTGTCCTCCTTTTTGGTGATGAAAATATGGTAACCCTATTGTTAGTGAGCATGTTATAACGTATATCGTTTTTGTTGCTTCTGCCTTTTCCTCGATTGTTTGCTAGTTTTTGTGTTGTTTCTTTGTGTTTTGGCGGTCGTGGAATAAAATACAAAACTAAAAAAATACATATACATTTCATGCAACATACATATATTCAGTAATTATGTAGCCGATGTGTGACCAAATGCATTCCGATGAAAAGCTTTCATCGTGGTAACAAACATATATGAAGCTTCTGCAAACGCATGGGCAAAGCAAAAATGATAGGTTTCAAAAACATACAATTGCAAAGATTAAGGGAAAAAATATTGCCCCCTCCCAAGTTCTGCACTAGCCCCCCTGGAACTTTCCATCTGGCTACGTGCCTGATTAGCAAGCTTTTTTATGTTACAGGAATCTACTGTAGGGTCTAAAATTTAACATGATTTTAAAGTTTATGTTCTAGTTAATACCAGTTTTATTAATTGTGGTCAATAATTATTCAACTCTCAACTGCAGGTCTGGTTATTCTGGTGAAACAAAAGATCCCAATATCACTGATATACTTACTACTGATTTGTCACTCACTGGATTGCGACTTGTTTATTGCTGAAACGTTCTACAATGTCGATATTCAATTTTTCTATGTCACTAAAAGACTAAATTAATGATTTGCTGGTATTACTCTCATTATACTGATATAGCAATCGCTGTTAAATTTTTTGTGGTACAGTATTTATTTTTTATGTTTTTATGCTGATCAATGTGCTTGAAAAGCTACTTGTGAGAATACATAGTAGTTACTTTTTTATTCTGAGTGTAAGTTACATCATGTTTATGAATGGTTATTGTACTTAGAAGCATTTTATTCCTGTGGGCCCTTAATCATACTGGGTAAAAGTTGTTAAATGATTACAAGGTCGAGTTGATTTGTGAATTGCTATTCGCGTTGAATATCAATTTCTAGGTCATTGCGTTTGCTAATTAAAATTGAGGTACCGAGTGTTACTTTATGATTCGCTAAAATTTTCATTTGTATATCAACGAGCGATATTTTCAATTTTACGTTTGCCGCAAGTCAATAAAAATGTTTTAAAGTTCCAAATTTGTGATTATATCGTGTTGTCCCTATCTTTTCAGTATGATTTCGGAATTATTATATCAGTTGCCAGTAAAACTACTTCTACGCAAAAACGAAGAAACGATTTATCGGCAAAATTGGTTTGTTGACTTAGGCCTCAACTTGTCTGCGCCGCGATTTTCGTTTCCAGTCCAGATGCTATTATTAAGAAGTCCGTGGCTTGTCATAATTTCTACTTTGTGCTGTTACTGCGTGATGTAATAAGTTTGTCTTGCCTAGCTGAATTTTCTTAATCTTATGAATTCCGCTCTGCTTCCTTCTGACAAAAAAAAGTAATCAACAAATTTTGAAAAGTGATTTTTTTTTTTTGGAATTTCGTTATTTAGATGTTGACTTAAATTTGAACACAAATTTTTTTTCAAATTTATTCTTGTTTAGAAACAAATTTGAAAACAAAGAAGCAACCCTCACCACTTTAAAAAAAGGGAACTTTTTTTAATGAAAGAAGAGCCTTACTTTCTGAGTACTGAAACTTTCTGTCGCTTTTTGAATTTTTTTCTTTTTTGACAAAAGAGACGCAAGTGCCATTTTTCCTTAAGGAAGAAAATAGTACTTGTCAAATAGCATTTTTTTATTGAAAAGCAAAACAATTAATCCACAGATTATTCTTTAGTTTTGTTTTATAATGTTTAGTTCAAGATACATATTTAAAGCGACAATACGAGAAAAGCTGATGTTTTCTGCTACAGTATTTTGTTTTATCTTTTTCGTAAACAATAATAATGTAAAATTGCTATTTAGATTTAAACAAAGCCAGGTGCGAAGAAGAATCAGTAAGCAATAGACATCTTAGTTGGACATTTACTTGAATAATTTGTTAGTCTGTAGTTCCTATCAGGGTTTGAAAAAGTGCTCAGTAACCAAGAGTCGGAGTAAATATCACAGCAGATTACCACAGTTTTAAAATTAAAAAAACTATGAATCCTAACTGTCAGTTTCACCGGTAAATGGGATCATCAGAGGTACAAGTATATCTAAATTCTAAACAATTTACAAGGTAAAAAGTAATCACAATCAAAAATTAAACTTTATATTTAAACCTTTAAAACTAGGTCATGTGTCATGAATTTACAAGTAATTGAGTGAAGCTGCACTAATCAGGCCCAAATTTTAACAAAACAAGCGGTCACAGCTAAGCTTTTGATTTTTTATTAACAGTCACAGCACAGCTAAGCAGAGGTGTAAAGTAACCAAAGCAGCTCAACGTAAGAAGCCTACTCAAGTAGAATTTATCGGTAACGAGCACTTTTTGGTAATTATTTGTTTGAATACTTTTCTACTTTCACTTGCTTACTTTTAGCGTGAAGTAACGCTGCTAGTGATATTTTGATTCAGAAAAGTACAAAATACTATAGTTTTAAATTTGAACAGCAAATTTGTCAGAACAATTGACTTTTGTATCGGCAATCGTTCATTGAGCTGGAGAAGAAAAGATTTTATAAAATGATTCCAAATAAGTTCTGCGTGGCATGATTTTCAAATTTTAAAATTTTGCTGTTGTTTTTTTTTTTTTTTTTGCTTAATTGTCTCGAATATCACAACAAAAAATGAATTTTGAAAGAGTGAAAGGTTTGAAGACCAAGAGTTATGAGCAATATTTTGGTTAAATACTTCGTCACGATCGTTGACACTTAGCTAGAGTACACTTTTTAATCTCTAAAATTGTCCACGTCGACTAAAACAAGTGAACGACTAAGATGTTAATTGACGAATCGAAAATGGCAGTAAATAGTTCCTTTAGCTTTTTGAAACGCAGAAAGCATTACACCAATCTTAAATTAAAACTTCGTATTTAAGATCGAAACACAAACCAACTCTCTCTGAGCAAAGTCGCTTCACTTAAACTTCTTACGATCAAACAATTCAGGTCGTAAACACCAAACCGGACCGCCCAATTCAAGTTGCAAACACCTAACCGCAGTAGCGTAGCCAGGGGGGGTGGGGGGCCATAGCCCCCCCATTGGTATGTCGACCAAAATGCAGAATGGGAAAAACACTACGTTTTTAGCACTTTTGAGACTGTTTTATGCATTGGAGTGGACTAAATAATGATTTAAAACATCGTTTGAAACATATGTTCAGGGGGGGGGCTAATTTGTCAAAAATAAAACCAACAAATAAATGAAAACTTTGAAAAATGGTAAAAAATACGCAATCACATTTGATCGCAAGTGCAAAAATGCTAAACATAGGTGTCATCAACAAATATACTATAAACTACGAAATAGGGGGGGGGGGGCTTTTCAGTATTAGTTAATTACCAACCATTTCTTTCAAATCTCTTTTCATTAGCCCCCCACCCCCAATTTTTTTTTCTATAAGCTGTAGGCCAATATGAAATAGATTACTCCGCGTGAGTTTTGTTGAAGTATTCGATTTTATAATTTACCAGCGTCTAAACAAGAAAACTAACATTTTACCATTATCTACCTCCCAAATAGCCCATTTATGCCACCAGTTTTATCTTGTTTGCACTGCCAATTTCTAAGCCACGTTTTAAAAGCATTATTTTTTAATCAAAATAGCTCTAAAATGAAGTTATTTTTGCAAAAAAATGCAAAAATTTTCGCCAGACCCCCGTGCCTCCGGCGGCTGTTTGTAGACCCCCGTGTCTACAAAAGTAGCAGTCACTGTAACGATCTTTGGCTCTCGCCACACCATCGGAATTGCAAACTTCAAACCTTTCCTTTGTTTCTTTGTCCATTGCCGTAAATGCTCGATGCAGGTTTTGCAAACAAGATGGGGAGCCCACGATTTGTCTTGATCACCAAGTTTCACTTTGAAATAAGCTAAATAAGCTTGTTTTACAAAATCTATGATTAGCTTTCGGTTGTGCTCCAATGTGTATTAGCCACATATATACCAAAAAACATTAGGGTCATTTACACAACTTCTTCGAGATGAAGTAGCCATAAATTACCGCTTTAGATGTAATATATCTGCATAACAATGTAAACTAATATTAGCTTCATATACCGGCAACGCTATGATATAGCAGTATACTACAGCCTAGTATAGTGTATCTAACTAATGAATATACAGTGGTACAATATCTAACTACATCTGTATATCTAACCTGACTATCTATATCTTCTCTTATAAACTGACATGCACTTCCATATCATCACAACTGAAAGTTACTGCAAGTGGATATTGCTTATTCAGTTATGCTTATTTTCCAACCTATGCACTAAGCAGTAAACGTGACTGTTTATCAGTGCTAAGCTCTTCAGCTGCATTAGTCTAGTGAGACAGAACGGCAGCTTTAAGACTAGTGATGAGAGACACAAAAGAGTAAAAGGGAGTGTGTAAACAACAGGTGTTTACATTTCCTGCCTGCTAAAGCGGCAATAAAAACACGCCTGAAACATAAATCAAGTAAATTGCAAGACAAAGACATGAAACAGCATTCTACTGAAGACACTGCTAAACAGCCCATCGCATAGAAACCAAAAATGTTGGATATCTCAAAAATTGACCTGAAAGAGCAAAAACAAGATCATTTTTGGAATCAGCACCCGCAAATTAGCCTAAAATCGTTCTTAACTTCTAGGCACCAAAAATTGTGTTGGCCAGTGTTATCAATTTAAAAAATCATAACGTTAGAATTATTGAAAGACTATCAATATAAACCAAAACGATGAACCGGAGGTTGCAGCAAATAACTGCATCAGTAAGAGTAAATAATAATTTGCCCCAGATAACTCAAATTTAATGAATTCAGGTAAACACTAAAACTCTCTACTCAAGTTGGTCAAAAAAATTACAAAATTTACCTTGGATATTAAAATTTTAAGTAAAGACCAAGTTATGAACTATCTCTCACCTTCAATCTATACTACACGGTCAATAAATTTGGCGCTAAAATGAAATATCTATGGTCAAACTAGCAACTCTTAACAGTTCAAAGACAGAACTAACAGGCGAACTAATCAAGAACATCTATGGAGGAGTTATAATTTTCAAAAACAAATAAATTCAACAAATCAGAGCTCGGCAATTTTTCTCAGAAATTAAGAAAATTCAAAAAACTTGTTTTTGAAATTCAAAAAATTCGTTCGAATTTCTCTCAGAAATTCGTTTTCATTTATATTGATGGTCTTTGAATAATTCTAACGTCGTGATTTTTTTATAGAGTGATTATGACTTTACTTTAAGTCGAAACGTCTCGTTAATAGAACGTTTCATTTTGTCTTGGCTTGTTTTTGTTTTTTTTTGTCAAAGCTTTTTACATCGTCCCGTTTTTTTGTTCCAATATAAAGCACAGATAACTTTTTAAAAGATCACCAAAATTTCTCATTAAGTCATTATGTTGAAGGTTCATCTCATTTTCTGTCCAAACGTTTGCTCAACTTATTTGAAATTCAATCAAAAGCATTACTTTATTTCCATAATTTTGTCATGTTTACAGAAAGTTATTTCTGCATAAGAGAAGATTTCTTTATATTTGGAACAATGGCCTGGTTATTTTCAACAATCTGTTCAGCATACTGCATTGTTTTTATATTTGAAGCGGCTTGATTGAGGGGTGGTGCCACTTAATCCCTTCCGAGGGATGACGAAGCAACGGAACTTCGTAGAAACCCAGCAGTTGAGCCACACGCCAGAGTGCAGACTGCAGAGCCAAAGGTAGATTTGCGTAGAGGCTCAGAGGTAAGACAGTCTACAAAAAGATGATTACATGCCTGTAGAAGGTGTCCTCAGGCGCTACAAGAAGTGTTTTCCTTACGACTGACTTACGACAATTGAGAGAGGCTTTGACCTTAGAGCCGAAGGCGGAAAGCTCAAAGCATATGGGGCGTGAGAAGACCAATTTCAACGGAGAAACCGTAGGAATGGAACAGTTGAGATGGGAGGGAAATGTGAAAATGTGACGTCTTCATTTGTGACACTGGGTGTAACAAGTTTTAACAATAGCTGGGGAAAGGAACAAGAAACCATTGGAGTAGCCAGGGAGGTTTCAGCTTTGGGAAGGGAATCAGCAAGCTTATTTCCAGGGATACCAGCATGACCGGGGACCGATTAGAAGTTTAAAATGGCATTGCTGAAAAGTGAGGAGACATGAAACCAGACATTTTAGAGGAGTCTAAGCCAGAAATACAAGGGGGCCTTTGAAAGTACAAAAAGAGCCAATTGGGGGTCCGTAAAAAAACTTACTGGAAGTGGCAAGTTGTCTTGTGGTTGTTACACCAGACAAGCCCTTGCTGCAGGGGTGGGTTTCTGCTGTGAAAGCGAAGGCAATTGGTCCAGCAGAGAAAAAGCGTCGAAGGTGTTGCATTTGAATAATATGGCATGCACTCCATTTCCACCCGTGTAATGAGGGAAGAGACAGATCTATCGGCCCATGAATACGCGTCTGAAGGAGTGGGAGTAATCGATTCTTGACGAATTCATGGTGCTGGGATAAGCTAGGGCAACTGCAGTTAGGTATGGAAGATGATGCTGTAAACTTGATCGGAGTTCAGAGGGAATTGGGAGACATATAATTAATGGTTCGAGTAAAAATAGAAGTTTTTTTTGTGGACAAGCAATATGATCACCAGAAGAGTTTCTTCTTTAACCGGCTGATTACTGATTTTAACCCAATGGCGCTGAGTTTAAAGTGATTCTTGAAGGAGGCGCAGAGCACGTCCAAAGCATGAAAGTGCTTGGTATTCAAAGTTCAAAAAATTGGTATTTAAAAAAATTTAAAGCAATTTTCAGCAGGAGAAGTTGGGTCTCAATGGGAAGCAAGGGGTGGAAGAGAGGTATCATGCTTGCAGCTCTATGCATAAAGACCTTGCTTGCAGCTCTGTGCATAATTTCTAATTGGTTGGTCAGACATATCAACCTTCTACTGTTTTTGTTGACACACTCATCAAGTGTTTTGTTTTTTGTGTTTGTCATATCCACTCCAGTTTGTGACAGTGGTTTTTCTTCTACAACATTCTCTGAAACTTTCACCATGGCACATTTTTTTGTCAAACCTACGTTACGATCAAATACGCGAAGCAAAATTAAATCCTCCGTAAGATACCACATAACACTAGCCAATAGCCATCTTACGTAAAGAAGCTGCTTTTTTTGAAAAACTGGTGGATGATACAAGCACTGAAAACTGCACATAATTACTGTATGTCATAACCGACACGTCACTGCAGTTCCTGAGTTAACTCTCAGAAGATTTTAATAAACTCTATTGTAATGCGTGTTAAGGTCACAGTGAAATAGTAAAATTCTGCTATTCATAATGGTGGTATTCCTGAATAGGAATTAAAAATAGCCATTCAAACTTGAAACGCTTTGCGCCACCTCTAAACTTCATTTTAAAGCTTTAAAATTTCATACATATCATGTTTTCCTGAAATGGAACCATTTGAAAGGTTCAGAGGTGGAACTTTTCGAAATGTCAAAATAACGGACAACCTAACCTACAACATTATATATGAATGAACATAATAACCTATGGGCAAAATAAGCTGAGCATTAACATATTTTCTTAATTTTGATCACTTGGTGGAAATAGAAGAAAATGGTGAAAACAGGGCATTACGCAAATGTCCCAAAAAATTCGTAAGGACATCAAGCAGAGTATGTTAAATAGGTTCAGAACTGTCAAACCATTTTAAGCCACCCAAAATTAGAAATTCCATTATTATTTTGCCGAAATCAAACATAGATCTAAGCCATGGCGTACTATAACAACAGGCCTTGCAGACGCGCACGTCAATCATCTGACTGGAGGCGAACGATAAAATGCAAGAAAGTCTGGGTTTTTTTTCAGTTTTTAGTAACGGTGTACAGTGTATCAGCGATAATTCATTACAAGCAAGTTAAATACAATGAACACACATGAAACATGGAATTACCAGTCTCGATAATCAACGTATAGTCGAAACATTGAACACAAAGATATTACATTTACTGGAGCGATCGAAATTATTATATCACATTACTATAGTTTCCATCTACCATGGATTTGAGACGAATCTCACTCATTGACTTTAAAGACAGATTTTATTACCTTACTTTCATTACATATATTAGCCTACAACGATACATATCACCAAATCACGTACCGGTACTCAACTTCAACAGCTTTTGCTGGGGTTCCTTATTAGATCGAGGCGTGTACAAAATGCAATAATTTTTAAACAAGATGTTGGCTAGTATCGTTGGGTATGTGGGGAGAATGTTTAAATTGTAAAAATCAGAAATCAGTTCAAGAACTTTGCACAAAGATTTGCGACATGTTAAATCTGCTATTTCGTGGAACAAAATATAGGCAAATATTACCCACTAGCAAATGCAGTCTCGAGGTATTTTTAAACCACCGTGGTTGCGCTCATTCAAGTAGCTACCATAATGTTCATAATATGCGAAAACTCCATCATGAGCTTCGTTTTCGTGTCTGGAAACATAACCAGCGATATATACAAGTGACATTTTCACGTCATCTGCAAGTGAAATTTCCAAATCAGGCAAAGTATCAAAGACACTACACATGTTCTCATTTAGGAAAAAGTTGCATTTTTCACATGCATGACTGGATGATACCGCATGATCCAATACTGTCTTATCACCGTCGATGCCACGAAGTAAAATTTTGGTCTTATGTATTGCCCATTTTTCCATGGCTTGCTGGACGGTTATGAAATAAGTTCCGCCAGAACCCTGGCGCAACTTACCAAATTGTTTTTCCAGATGGTCGGTTGTAAAAATACCAAGCATGACAAACTGATGGGTTGTCTTTAAGAGGTTCTTGGCTAAATTCACCAACCCATTGCATGTTTGCCAAATTGCTTTAGCTGTATCTTTGGTTAAGCACTTTTGTCTTGGGCTGTTTCTGTTCATCATTTTTAAAGCCATTTCGCCAAATTCCAACAAAAAACGTAAGTTAGGATCATCTTCAGACCTGATTACTGCTCGACAATCATCTCTCATGCGAACATCTTCGTAGGGACTTTTAACATTTAGAGTTTTCCAAAATCTTAACACTTTTTCAAGAAACAAAGCAGTGTCATTGGCATTGCCCAACTCGGAATGACATCGCAATGCGTTTAAAGTAATTTCGCAAAATACCATTAAGCAATATGACACTTTTTGTCTCTCCACTGGGGTTGGATATACTGCCACTCTGCATAATTTAGACATTTTTACGAGATGCTGGCTTTCATGACTTAACAGATTTTCAAGATGAGCCCAACTTGCAACTTTTTTTTCATCACCTTCATAAAAGATTAATTCCTTCGTCTTCTCAGTAATCCAATTATTGCGTATACTTTTAATCAAGTGAACAAAATCAAAAAGAAGAAAAATTTCATCTTTAGTTTTCCATGGAACATCACCTTGGAAAAGTCTAAAGAAAGACTGATTCACTCGATTGTTGTCACAGATTATAGCTTTAGCATTGCCACCTGCTTGCTTGATAAGCCTCAAGATAAGATTGGTTTGCTGATACATGTAGTCTGCATCCAACTGTTTTACAGGTAGCATCCTGAACAGCAACTTTGGTCCACCGAACAAACACACAATCATAAAACTTAAAACTGAGTTGGCCAATAAAGCTGGTTTATTAACAGCTTTTCCAAAAATTGTACCCCCATGATACTGCATAGATGGTTTAACATATACCTCATCTATTAACAAAATGCAGGTTTTTCGATTCTCTGGTAAACCAGCAAAAAAATTTGATAGATAATCATTATCATCTAAGTTTCGAATTGATGATGTTAATTTTGTTAAAGTTCTTATCCTGGGTAGTTCAAAATCATTGCGAATTCGATTGTAAGCAGAACGTGATAAAGCATAGTATTCAAAAGCACGTACTAGAGTTGCTGGTTCATACTTCTTTTCTCCAACTTTTTTAGAACCCATAGCAGTGGTTTGTTCCGATAAAATCAGCTTTTTATGTGAAAGCTCTTCAGCTTGTAAAAAGCGAATACATTCCTTAATTATTGACCATCTGTTAAGATTATAAATTCTATTGGCGCTTAATGTGGGAATATTACATTTAACACCACAGTGGTAGCTTTCATATGAAAAGTCTTGCCTGATAATCAATGAAAATTTTGGAATTCCTGTATTAGGTACATACTCCTGAGATTGAAAATTGATGAATGTATCAGCACTTCTAACTACAGAAAAATTTGTATAGTCCAATTTGTCATCAATTTTCTCTTTAATTTCAGCAAATTCTTTAATTATACCCACTTTGTCCAAAACTTTCTGTTGGTCAATGTCAATTCTCCTGGTTACAGATGAAGCCTTCCTTGTTTGCCGTGGTGGTGGTGGTGCTGTAGGCCATTGGCTGCGTTTAACACAATTAAATATTGAAGGTGGATCCGCAGGGCGTTTTTTTCCTCGAATTGTCACTGCTGCATAATTGGATGGCCAGTGGCGTTCACATACCACTGTGTTTTTGGAATCAGGTATATTGTCGCGCGGTATGGATGCTAACCATCTTGCTCGCTCACCTTCATCTGCTGGCAATCGAAAGGTACTTTCTTTATTATCAGCATCATAGTTTCCATTGCAGTTCATTACACAGCATTTACGCCCCATTGTCACAACCAGTAAGCATAAAAAATTCTCTATTCTGTAAGTTAGCTATAATAATTTGCTGTATTCTAAAAGTGTATGTATTGTACATTATTCTGTTAATTGAATCTAAGAAATAATTATCAGCAATGCTAAACTCGAAACAGAAAAGAAGTGTCCATTTTGCTATAAATGTTAACGGATCTATAACAGTAGGCCTGCAAAAGGGTCTTGTTAATACCATGCCGTAAGTACGGTACCTTTTTACGTTATGTGACGCAGCACAAACGTCACATCAATCCAATCCACACCTGCAGCCATACTGCTATAGGCTATATAACTAAAAATTTTCTAACTATGGTAAAATTTTCACAACCCTGTACAGTGTACATCATAAATTTGGTTTTGGTGTAATTAATAGTTAATTTATTTCTTAGCAACTGGATGAAAAGAAATAAATTAACTATTAACTACACCAAAACCAAATTTATGATTATTAGCAATAAAAAACAATGGAGAAATGTGAAATTAAGATTGGAGATAATGTGATAGAAGAAGTTAGGTACCAAGTTAAGTACTTGGGTGTAATTTTTAATGATAAGCTAACCTAGAAACTGTATGTACAGCATATTTGTAGCAAACTTTCTAGTGGGTCCTGGGTATTGCTACAACTCAGAAATTATGTGGATATTAACACACTGAAAACTGTGTATTATACTTTAATATATTCCCATCTCCAGTATTGTATCTCATCTTGGGGAATGGCATCTACAAATGGCCTCGACCCACTAGAAAAACTACATAAACGTATAGTCAGAATTATGACAAGAAGTTCATACATTGCCCATACTGCTCCACTTTTTAGAAAACTAGAGATTTTAAAACTGAAAGACATATGCACATTAGAGGTTGCGAAGAAAATGTATCGTTATCAAACGAATCCCATTCTCCATTCGATTACTCCCATCTCCACCATAATGCAAAATCACCATCACAATACTATTTACCAGGCTAGCATCTAAATTAAATTATACTCTTCCCCCTAAAAGGACAGAATATGGCAAAAAATCTTTCACCTATGTTGGACCAAAAATTTGGCAAGAAGTACCTGTGCAACTAAAACCTTTGTCCGACCGGTACAACAATTTCAAGAAAAAAAAAAGAAACTATACCTGATTAGTATGTATTCACAGTAATTAAAACTGGCATGAGTCACTAGATGAAATAATTGACAATTCAGAATTATTTTGTCTGTGGTTGTTGCTAATTCTGGTTTCATTTTGTATTCTGGTTTCAATCATAATTGTGTGAATGATGTTAAGTGTTAACAATATTATGATTTTTATTAATTCTAGGGTTAGGGAATAGGTGGCAGTGGACTTAGAAGACCGTATGGTCACCTCCACTGTCTCCTAGCGTAGGGCTCTGCAATTGTTGTACAGCACGACCATTGTTGTAGCCTACTACTACTGCAATTGTTGTACAGCAGATCATCAACAAAAATTAAAAGTGTAATATTGGCATAGTACCGGTAGACTTTTCAAACAAATTATTGGACATATTTATTTAATCTAACCGTTATATTTATTTTTCATGTTACCGGTACTGTATGCTATCTGATTACACCACTTTTACATATAATCTACTACACGTATTAATCTTTAAAATGTAATTTGCAACTTATTGAATGACTTGAACTCCTATCTCTCCGTCGAATTCTCCACTACATCTTGGTTTCTATGGTATATATCTTTGTGTGATCTGTGGTTTGTTTGCACGATTGTTGAGTGGTTGCACAAAATAACTTGTTGTTGTAACAGGGCAAATATGCCAGTCCTGATACGTAGCCTAATGGCCAGTAATAATGTACCGTACATAGTCTAAACACATGTCTATACCTGCAGTGTGGAATGGAATAACATTTTCCAAAAAGGCCTACGACTAGTCAATCACTGCAAGTTCGCCGATAACCAGCCCTACCTTCCCTGTTCCTAAACTCCATGTTACTGTCACGGCCCTGCAGAATCTTTTAGTAGACTAAGCTAATGAATACAATATCCTTGAAATGAAATGTTGTTTTGCTACACAGCCTAACTGCTGAGGTTTTCTACAGCCATGACCAGTAATAATCGTATAACCACTATTTTGTTCAACCGATTTCATTCTCTACACTCGCCATGTCCACGCTACATACAGTAAAGCGTAGCGCTAGTAAAGAAAATAGCGAATGCACATTCGCCTCCAGTCACATGATTGACGTGCGCGCTTGCAAGGCCTGTTGTTATAGTATGCCATGATCTAAGCCTAATAAAACATATCTATTGAAAAACTATGACGTTTTACATTTCATAAAAACATTTACAAAGCTCTGCATTTTACCAAAACATTGTGTTTTGTGTTTTTGCAAAACTTTTTTTAGTTTAGGAAACTGATCTTTTGTTTCAATAAAGAGCCAAAATGCTAGTTTTAGTATTGCCATTGACATCATCACTAAATTCCAACGTCACCAGAGTCATATATGGTGCTCATGCTTAGTTATGTTAGTCGGCTAGTGCAATGCGGTTGGATTAAGTGCAGTCCCAATGCGACACTGGTCGAAAATCCTCTTTTTGATGACCTTGTTGTCAAACTAATCTGAAAAGAGTAATAGTAGTACTATCAGGGTAATCTAAAAAGAGGATACAATGGCAAGTGCAGAAATTGTCTTCGTCTGTGGTTTAAAAATTCGATTGGGCTGCCAGGATAGGCTATTAGTGAATTTAGATGCTGATTGCTGATAAAACACTAGCTTAATGGGAAAGTAGATATGTGAGTGAAACGCTACCTTACAGCTGTGAAAAAAATGAATTAGGTAATAAACTATGCTCTTAATCTTTACCGATAACAAAAGTAAACGTTTTAATGCTAAGCTCTACGATTCTTTGAGGCATTATTCCAGCCGAATGTGGGAAATGACGTCAGTAAAGAAAAAATACATTTTGCAGGACAAGTTTTTTCAGACTTATAGTATGTCATTTAGTAGCGCTAATATTTTTGAAATTTATTGTAAAAACCTTTTGTTGAAATTTTGGGGGTAAAACATAAAAGCACTCGACTATCGATAAAAACCAGTACAAGTAGAAAGTTATGTTAAAATTAAAATATTTAAATCCGCTGAGACGTTGTATAGCTGTAGAACTATATAAGAAATGATAAAGCGGCATTAAAATCTTCTAAGTTTACAATTTTTTAACTTATATTTGTTTTTGGAACGACATTTGTCGATAACTTTGTTTTTTTAACGTGATGCTGAAGTCTGAAGGAGGACAAAGTATTTTTGAGCAAGCATAGCTGGCATTTTTGGCTTCTTGTTGGTATGGCTGTGCTTGGCAAGCAATGCTCTGTGTGTTGCCGACGTCTCTGCAGTACCTTAGATATTTAGAAAGTTCGGTGGCGTAGCTTTTCGAACAAAGCTTGAAAGATTGCACATGCACATGCTGGTAGTATCGCGCTTTAAACTCGGTTTCACAAAGATTGATGTAATTCTTTGTCTTCTTGCAGCAGTCTACAGTGGCTACGCAGACGATACCATTCTACCGGCATCGTCCAGACCTGGGGCACCACGCCTTTTTACAGTTGCACGATGATAGTTCCGGTTTGCATGTTTTCTCGGATAGGACCTTCTTGTTGCGCGTAGATAGGCTAAGAGCAATGCTAGTGATGCATTCTTTCGGAAAACACAAAACCAGTTTTTTGCTCGTTTTCTCACAATATTAATTTTTGTAGATGACATTTGATCCAGGAAAGGTGTTCAAATTTACATACATCAAAGTTTAAGTAAATAAAAAGAGGACGGTGATAAATCACCAAAGTTTTGTAAATACATTCAGTCGATCACAAAACACGTTTCGTTGTTTTTCTCAACAATTTTTATTTGCGGTTTAGCCTGCAGTACCTTCATTTATTTTATAAGGAGCAACTCTAGGACGCTAGCAGCGTTTCCAGCTACCCTTAGGAGCTTTCTTCTGCTTTATTAAGCAATATTTGGTTGTAAATAAAACGTGCTTGCATACTTTACAAAAGTTTCCTCTGCTGTTTTGTTTTTGTAAAATTGGTTTGTAAAACACATGCATACAATGCGGACAACGCATTTGGCAACATGCAAAATACATATTTTTTTCGCCTTTTCTGCAGAATTTTTTTCTCAATTTACATAACTCTTTTATATGTACTGTAGTTACGCCCTTCATATAAAACTTAAGATCTTTTGAGCTGCACTACAGTAACCTCTTCAGGCTCGAAAATTCAAACTAGTTATTGCATAACTTACTTTACAAAGTATACATACCGATTTCGATGCATTTCAAGAGAGTCACAACCAATCAAAACCCAAGGTGCAAAAACATAAATTACTTTTAAAAAAAGGCAAAAAATTAATGAACAACCCTATGAGTTACACCTCTTCTATGTCATGATAACCTACCCGCAAATTGCAGGTTTGAAGAAACTGTCAATCTTGAAAAATAATAAACCTTTACTCACCTCTGGCTTTTGCATGATTTGTTAAAATTCAGCTTCCAATTTTGCAATGCCTTTGAGTTTTGTTCCAACTTACTGCAGTTCTTATTAAAATATCTTATTCATATTAAAAAATCTCATTAACATAACACCAAACAAACTTTAGCAGAAAATTTCATTGAATATTGTATATTTGCTGCAATTAAAAAATATGCTACTTTCAGATTGATCTAAACGTAATGAAGAACAATCAAGCATTTTTTTATTTCAATAAAGTACATGCCGTAAATAATTAAGAAGAAAACTCAAAAACTGAATTTCTGCTTAAGTGCTGTAGCTTGAAGCTTAAAAACTGTAGTCCATACTATTCGTACCGTGTTGGAAAGTGACTCTTCTGCAAAGAATAAAGTCACCGAAACCTCTTTTTCAAGCCGAGTTTATAAAGGAGACACACTTACATGTATTGTTTTGCTAGTTACTCTGAATTTTGCCGAAAAGTGGAAATTTCATTTAGATGTTTTAGCAGAACAGTTATTTTTAGCGGAAAGTAACGACAATGGCTTAACGCGAAATTCACTCCCAGGCACTAATGATTTTTTACCACTATCATTGATTTACGAACGTAGCTAACGAACGTATCTTTGTTTTATTTTGACCAAAATTTGGCACGCTCAACGTACCGACTTCTCACTAGCGGAAAACTTATTAAAATAGATAAAGAGTGTACACCGGGTGTACGCTCGTACGCTTATGATTGTACGCCGTGTGCAGATGCAGCAACGGACATGCCTTTGACGCATCGATCAGAATAGCTTACTCAGCAAAACCTATTACTTAACTACTGAGCTTTGTTGGTTAAACCAAACACAACGTTTTTTTAACACAATGTTTACGCAGAGAGCTGATTAATTTAATACTTACGCCCTCTTGCGACAGCATCTTTAACCGCAGTACCAAATTTAATCGTAAAGAATCAACAAAAGTTAGTTAAGGTTTAAATCAGTTTGCGACACTAAAAACATTACTGATTTTTAGAGGTTAAACAAGTAGTTTTAGTGTAAAGTTTTATGGTGAGGCAAGAGACCGCACAATTTTTGGTCAAGCAACCAATGATGGTTTGAGCAATTAGAATTTAAAAAAATAAAAATTTATTTGTTGTTGCATATTTATTTTCCTGTCATCAAACAACATTGTCAAACACTAATTATTGGATGATCCGCACACTTTTCATTGCGTTACTATTTCGTGTTTTGGATGAATCCGCACCTGCTTAAGTTTCCAGCGATCCAATGTTTCTTTGGATTTCTTCGAATTCTTGTACATTTCCGCCTATATACAATTGACAAAATCAAATCATTGAAACAAACACGAAGAAATTGAAGTGATTGACACGAAGCATCGAAGAACCGTTTCATCGGTTAATGAATCAAGGTGTTAGTTGTCAATCAGCAGCAAATTTACGGTTGAGCAAGGTGCATTCATAAAACCATATTCAGATATAATTCGTACTAAAACAGCACTATTTTAACAATTTAGAAATTTTGTTTTCGTTTAGATGTTTGCTTTTTTTAGTTATTTCGATTAAATTTGATTGACGAGATTTTTCTAAATTTTCTTTTCAAATTTAAACAAACTAAAGGTTTTAAATTCTTTGTTATCAGCTTAACACCATTTCATGACTTGGCCCCTCAAACCGCAAATAGATTTTGGCTAAACTTTTTATTGATTTTGGGTAAAAAGCAATGACATTGAGTGAATGAACAGCATCACCCTCAAGACGATAATATACCAAACTTTAGTCTACAGCGTTGCCAAGAGGGCAAAAGCGTCGTATTTAGGGCGATTTGATTGCATAATCTGGGTTCAACCGGCACTCTGTTGACCTTGATCCGTCCTTAAATAAGGCGCTTTGCGATGATTTATCTGTGCTTGGTGCTTCGAACAAGCAGCAAATTCAGTAGACAAGAATTCGAAAAATCCACAGGAGTATTAAACTACTATGGTAACTTCTATGCAGGTGTGGATTCCTCCAAGCACAGAATAGTCATTGCAATAAAAAGTGCGCGCATCGTCCGAAAGTTAGCGTTTGACGCGATCTGGTGACAGTAAAATAATTATGCACTACAACAACAACAACAACAAGCCTAGTACACAATTTTGTAAAAATTTCAGGTACTTTTTTTGCAGCTGAATCTAATGCATAAATTTAGCTAATCCTAATCACTGGCATCAATGACTTCAAATGTCTTTCGCCCCCTCGGTTTTTGTTGAATGATTTACGATTACGCGCTGCGCAAGCGCGTTGAAAAATTTAAAGATTTGTCAGAAAAACTTTAGCTTATAAATGATGAAAGCATTATTTTCAAGTTTGCGTGATTAATTATTTTGGCCAAAACGTAATCGAGCAGGTTAGTTAATAAAATACAACTTTCAAACGAGCTTTGCTAAACTGCCGAACGCAGCAAGTTGATGTGCCATTTTATGCATTGCAAATGGGTCGCCTACGTCACTTGCTTAAAACAGGCCCACCACTCATCAGCAATTCTGTCTAAGTGAAGTTAAGCAATCGTTTGTGAAGTTTATGATTAGTAGAATCTTTCCGCAAGTAGTGTCGATGACGTCAAACTTTGGTTGTTTTGCATCCAGTGCATACACATCTTTACTAGCTTCACCCGACCAAGTCGACTCATTTTGACAAAAGCTAGAGCAAATTATTTCAATAAAGTCAGCTAAATCCAAAAATACTTTTGCTGCTTCTTTTATGAAGCTGAGAGGCGGCATCATCTTTACTAGTATATTTAAGCATCTCTATTGGCAATACGATATTACGTGTAACATTTTATATGTTTTTGCATGCGGCTAAAAACTTTAGATATGAATAAGCGTTTTTGTGTTACCTGGTTCCGATTTCCGCATAACTTCAAAATAATCGTTAAAGCCGACGTCTGGTCTAGCAGGGTTATATACCGAAAAATCACAAACATGATTTTAAGTCTATAAAAACAAACGATGTGTCAACTTTCCTTACTTTTGGAGAAAAACGTACTTCTCTATAACGTACTACGGGGAATATACCAAACCGTTTCGCATTAGTTTTCAATGAATGACTATGGTATTTTAAATTGCTTTGACGAAAAATCAAAACTTTTTGTGGTCCTTCAGAGAAGCGTGATGCCTTGCTGGTATTTACTGCAAAAGTTTTTTGAACGAAAGGATTGCGTAAGCTTAGTATAGAGGCGCAGTTAGCTAGTTACCCAACACAAACTGCCAGAGCGGTTGTTTGCTGTGGGCAATGTAATAGCAGCAATTGATTTTTAATTGAGAACAAAATTATTCATCATTGTTATTAACTGATAACTATTGCCCAATGTGATTTCACTCACCGTAACACACAGAAGATTATTTGGTCAGTGCATTACCTAGATCAGTGGTTCCCAAACTGTGGTACGCATACCCCTAGTTAAACTTTTAAAACTTTTGTACTTCTTTCTTCGAAAACTTGGATACTTCTTACTTCAAAAACTTTCAGACTGAATAACGTGCAATATTGCGTTTAAGTTACCTTTACCTTAAGGTGTCGTAAGTTTATGATGCAACAATCATCTTTTTCAACGTAAAGCCGTATAATAATAATTTAGTTGTGATGTTTTGGCGTTTGCTGGCCAGCCAGAGCTTTAATATTTAATCGTTTGCGTGCTATCTGGCCTAAAGGCTACCAGCGCGGAAGCCTAAGGAAGAGTCACCAGAACGGCGACTACTTAAAAACAAGCAATGCGAAAAAGTTGTCTTCCCACAGGATTCGAACCTCCAGCCTTTGGATTACCGGTCCACTGCTCTACAACTTGAGCTCACTTGAGCTAGAGAAGACGTGTCCTTGCATGCCTAATTTTGGTTATTTAAACCCAGCAACTTAATGCTTGTTCTATGATGCTAATAATAATTTAGTTGAGATGTTTTGACGTTTGCTGGCCAGAGCTTTAATATCTAATCGTTTGCGTGCTATCTGGCCTAAAGGCTACCAGCGCGGAAGCCTAAGGTTTAAATAGCCAAAATTAAGCATGCGAGGACACGTCTTCTCTAGCTTAAGTGGTAGAGCAGTGGACCGGTAATCCAGAGGCTGGAGGTTCGAATCCTGTGGAAGACAACGTTTACGCATTGCTTGTTTTTAAGTAGTCGCCGTTCTGGTGACTCTTCCTTAGGCTTCCGCGCTGGTAGTTCTTAGGCCAGATAGCACGCAAACGATTGAATAGTAAAGTCGTATATTAGCTGCAGTAAAACCTGTGTAAAATAAGTCAAAAATGAACCACGTTTCATATTTTCAGTTGCACAGACTAGCTGGCAGAGAAAAAATAACTACACATGCACCGCATTAAAACTATTTGCCGTGTTTTGTTTATTTTTGGCTTTTTATGTCTTCCTGGAACAATAATCGTTTAGAGATACATGCTAATTTTTCTTATATTTTTCTTATACAACTTATACTGATTTACAATTTTTAGTACGATATATTAGTCAAATGAGCTTAGGTGGTACACGAACACTGTACAAAAGCTCAAAATGGCATGCAAGTAAAAAAGTTTGGGAATCACTGACCAAGTTTGCACAGTATAAATATCATGCTGTCACAATGCTAGTGCAGTAATGCGAGCTTTGCACTATTCGGTTGACATGAAAACAAAATTGTCAAAAAAAGCAAAGGTTTAAATTTTCAAAACATTTTTGTCCCCATTCTCACCCAGGAACGTAGCCAGTGGGGAGCAGAGGGAGCAACTGCCTCCCGAAAATTTTACTTTGCCCCTCAAATAATTTCGGTTGAACGCCATTTTTAACAAAATTTCATGCATTTGGTGCCTAAATACGTTCCTTTGCCCTCCAAAAATTTTCTTTGCTCCCCAAATGATTTGAAACAAAATGTTCTAAGATAGCCATTTGCGAGTAAAACTACGTTTTAACTTTGCGAAGACCTGTTTTTGCTTTTTTGTTTTTTTGTGAAATAGCTCTTCATTCCATGAAGACCTTTTTTTTGGTCTTCACTGGACTTTGGGCGCAGAATCAGCTCTTCTTTAGGGTGAAGATCTTTTTTTTGTTTGGAGGCAAACGAAGCAATTGCCCCCAAATTTTTGCTTGCTCCCCCAAAAATTCCGTTGTGACTACGTGCCTGTTCTCACCTATGGTCATGAAACTTGGGTAATGATCGAAAGAGTGCGATAGCAAGTGCAAGAGCCCGAAATAAATTTTTTACGAAGAACCAAAGGAGTTACACTATTAAACAAAGTGCGTAGCTTTGAGATTCGAAAATCTCTAAACATCGAGCAGCTACTTCTCCATCTGAAAGAACTCAGCTTGGATGGTTTTGCCATGTAAGCAAATTGTCTCAGGAAAGACTCCCCAAACAAGCTTTACTTGCCAAAGCAAATAGGAAAAGACTAGTTGAACGACCTAGAACTAGATGGACAAATTACATTGAGGATCTTGAGTGGAATCGCTTGGAACTTCAAGCAAGCGAAATGATGGAGATGATGGAAGATCGTGAAGTGTGGCGGCTAAATCTTCAGCTGTTGTTTTCTAGCAGCAACCCTCACGGAAAACGGGCATTAAAAAGGTTTACTCTAGGCAAAAATCATCATGTCGCATAGGCGTAGCCAGGGGGGGCCCATGGGGCCCGGAACCCCCCAAACAAAATACCACTAACGACAAAAAGTTATGACAACATAGCCTGGCGATGTTTAGTTGCAGTTTTTTTTTTCAGTAATTACGCACATAACAGTAATTAACAATAATATTAATGACAACAAGTGAGTCCCGGGGCCCCCAACTAACAACCAGGGGGCCCTTACTAACAACTAGGGGGCCCTGGAATCCTTAACCGACAACCAGGGGTTCCGGGACCCCTAACTGAAAACCAGGGGGTCCATAACTGATGACCAGGGGGTCCATAACTGATGACCAGGGGCCCTAACTAACAACCAAGGGACCCTAACCAACAACCAGGGGGCCCCTAACCAACAACCAGGGGGCCAGGAGCCCCCTAACCGACAACGAGGGGCCCCGGGGCCCTCCTAATTGACGACAAGGGGGCCCCGGGGCCCCTGACCAACAACCAAGGGGTCCTGGAGTTCCTAACTCACGACCAGGGAGCCCCAGGGCCCCTAATTAACAACCAGGGGACCTGGGCTCCTAACCGACAAGCAAGGGGCTACGGGGCCCCTAACTGGCAACCAGGGAGCCCAAGGGCCTCTGACTGACGACCAAGGTTACCAGGCCAGGGGCCCCTTAATGCAAATTTTTAACAATTTATTTGCAAAACCTGTGAGAAATCTAAGAGTTTTGACCTAAAAGTTGCCACCCCAGGCCCTCGTTTAACGTTATTATAAACTTAATTATTTACTGCTAAAGTATTGCAGAAGGCAATGTTCGTTACTTCCCCCTACAGACCAAATCACTTACAATTAAAATTTTACACCATAATGCAAGATTCTAAGCGTGTTTTGGAACTTATTGCAAAAAAAGGATTGAACAACTAAATTTTTTTGATTGGCTTTGAAATGTTAAAAATCTAGTTGTTTGAAATGGCTCTGAACTCGTGCGAAATGTGATCCAATGGGATTTAAATAGCTTTTTTTTCCAAAAACTTACAAAAATCGCCCAGCGGCTGGGGGCTTTGCCCCCAGACCCCCATAACCATCGGCGGCTGGGGGCTCTGCCCCCAGACCCCCGTCTCTGATACGTTTGAGTACACTAGCTTACTCAACACGTCTTCCAAGTTAGACTTTTCACTTTTCAACAATTAGTTTTCGCCGTCTCCCTTTACCAAAATCCTGGCAAAGTGCCATCAGGCTACGGCTTCAGATCTTCCATTCTACGATATCTTTGCCCCACAAAAAATTACTTTTTCGAAAATTTCTAATGACGTCATGGCGTGTGATTTGTGGTTTGGGCCCCCCAATCAAAAATCCTGGCTACGCCTATGTCATGTCGTGTGTATGCATTTTTTGAAAGGTGAAGCAGAGCTGGTCAAGTACATTTGACGTCATAATAGTGACATTCTGAGCGGATGGAAATAATGCGAAATAAAACAGATTGTTTTGAAATTTGATGTGTGTTTTCTCGGCGTGACGGCATTACTTGCTTCATCTCTTTTTTACGAACTTCCAGATATAATTTGCTCTAGCTCATTGTGTCGTTATTGTACGAAATCAAAATTAGTTTCGTTTGGACCGTTGAAGCTTGGGCTTTAATTCTCTGTATTTGTGACATCATTTAATTATGATGTTACAAAAAATATTGATAAATATAACCAAAAACAAGAATTTTCGAACATACACAATCTTTAGTTATTTGATGTTTAGTTCGCGCTGGGGGCCCACCATTAAAATTTTGTCTACATTTGCTTTATGTCGTTAATTAACTATCCGGCAAATTTCGCTTCAATAGTTCAGCGTTTGTGAAAATATCTTCGTTTGCTTGTGCGACACTCTAAAATTCGCATTGATTTGCAGTGACTTGCTTTTGCTTATGAACAAGTAAACTGTTACAACATAAGAAACAGTTAATTGTGCTGTAAAAGTAAAGCAAAATTTCATGCAGCAGATGCAAACAGTGCCGTCGCTACGGGGGGCAGGGGGGCCGTGCCCCCCTAACGGCTGCTTGTCCCCCTCCCCATTTCGGTATACTCAAAAAACTTTTGAAACATCACGTAGCCTCAAGACATCAGACAATGATGTAAAAAAAATAACAATGTTCAAACGTAATTCTCGTTTGACGTTTTCTCGATCTTTTGCGAAATTGTCGGCAACCAATTGCTGCAGCATAATTTTGATGCTATAATCCGTCTTACTTTTATTAACACGGTACACACAGTAGCACACTACTACACCGGGTTTCATTTTTCCTTATTCGATGTTAATTAAGAGTTTTTCAAACCATGGGTCGCGACGTTTATCTGGGTCGCTAAGGGTTTACAGATGCGTCGCGGAATAGAGATTTAAGCTTACAGAATCGTTTCCTGGTTAGTGATCATGACGTGAAATAGAATAAATAATACGTAAACAGCAACGCAACCAAGGGTCCTGGGAGGCTAATTAACCTCCAAATACTATGATTTAAGAATGTTTTGAACTTGATCTGTAAGTAAGAGGGCTGAAGTGCATGGAAAATTTAATTCTTTTTAATTATTTTCCAAATTTAGCAAGTTAGTTTTTTCAACTAGCACTGAAAACGTTTGAAATGTAATCAAAATGGTGTTGAAAAGGCTATTTACTGCAAAAAATATATATATAAAACAGCTGGAAGTTACGCCCCCAGACCCCCGACTAAGATACAATTAAGTTGCTGCAGTTTGTTCAGTATGCCACCTAACTGAAACATTGTCGAATAAGATTGCTCTAACTTTTGGTTCAAGCTCTCCACTTCCCCTCTCCTTTGGAAAAATCCAATCTTTTATTTTTAAAAGACCAGCTGTTTTTGTTTTTTTTAGAGCCTACCCAAGATTGATTTGATCGTTGTCACTTCTTGAGATAGATTTTTGAAGCGAGTATGTGGAGCGGACAAAAATGGCTAAGAAACGCTGCCGGCCCAATATGTCTTTTTTAGACATGAATACAGAATTTTTAAAGTTGCGCATATTTCGTAACTGTACACGATGAATTTTAATGTAGAAAATTTCAGTCTATTTTAGGGCCCCCTCACTTGCGGCATTTACCCGTCACTTCATTTGTTCTGTCGACGGCACTGGATGCAAATAATGCATTTTTTTAGTCTGGGTGGTTCTGAAATCCTAAAAAAGTCGAAAAAATGTAACTATTAAAAAATTATGTAAAAACGCATGTTTGAATGCACCTAAATATTTTTTATAATATTTTTTAACAGGACGAGCAAAAAGTTGACATTGGCACAAGATATTTTGTTCTATAAAAGTGCAGTGCTTTTGTGTAGACCAAGCTACATCTGAAACTGCTCAGCGGTAGAAGAATCAAACTCGCAAATAAATTTATCTCAGTTCGACACTTAACCGCGGCGCTATCCACAAGTCCAATATCTCATTACCCGCAAATCCACAATTTTACGCGCAAATTTACCCGCAAATCCTCGATACCATCTTATCGAACACTAGCGCGCAGCGACATAGCTATTAAAAATCGCTATTTTCAAATTATGTTTCTAGTTTTTACCTTGTTTTTATGGTAGTACAACCAAAGACGGTAGCTGTAAGGGTGGAAAGTCCTGCTCCTGCTTCTCTTCTTCCAATCATCAACTCTAGTCGCTTCGGCTTCGATAATATAATCCGGCCACATCCTCTCAACTTTCAAAATATGTGTCGAGCCAGACCATGCCAGTAACAATTTTGTGGGGTAATGCCAAAAGGGCTTAGCAGTCGCTCAGCAGGCTTCAGCAGTAGCCAAATATTAGCTATTGAGTTTTTTAAAGGTTCTAAAATGCGTTCTAAAAAGTTTATTGAATCACTGAAAACTCCTACGCAGGCTTGGATTCATCCAATTACGAAGTAGTCAATGCAATAAAAAGTGCGTGATTGTCTAATACGTCTTAGCATCTGACCATAGGCTCTTTATTTAGTAGACTAGAAACAGACGCACGGAAAAAAAAAGAACAGAGCATTGAAGAAAAAAAGTTTGCTCTTGTTGCGAAGGTTTTTTGCGGTCACGCGTATTCGACTGATTTAATTGGGCATATACCTAGAATGAGTAAACCGTGAAGAAAAAAGTCACGCTCATCGGACGAATCGGCATAATCAAGAACGAATGAACCGTGTACAAAAGAAGACAAAATTGTCTGTTTCCAGTCTACAAATAAAGAGTTTATGGTCTGACGCTGTCCACTAACAGGAGGATAAATCGCTGCTTTGTTTCTATAAGGGCTTAAATCCATTTTATGCGATTTTCACTTTTTTCATTTTATGATAAGTGGAACCATAGTCCATCTTTTGAGCTAATCAACTAAGCTGTATCTAGCAGAATAATAAAGATAATGATAGTTTAAGTCCACGTTTTTCTGTGAGTTTTAGTTCAAAAAAGCCTTATGTACATGCAGATCTTTAGTTCCAATGCAACATCACTACTTTTTTCCAGATTGCCAGTTATATTCAGCACAGGGAGTGATGACACTTGATTGCATTGGCAGTGTGTAGAATAAGTCAAGTGAAAGGACACCTTGAAGACTATTTTTGACAAAAGCTGTGAGCATTTCGTATTATCAGAAGACAAGAAGTAATGACGAGCATTTTAGTTGGTTTACTTTAGCATCATTTGGGATTTGCCAAAAACGTTATTTGCTTTAGAGCTGCTAATAGTAATACTGCATCTTTTTTCTGCACGAACAACTAGAATACACCAATGATGAGCAATGATAATGCCTATTACTTTTGGGTAGGGTTATAAACTCGCAATAAACACAACATATCCTCAATCAGTGGCGTTAAACTAACTTAAAACTTCACCTAAACATAACAGCGATAAAACATTGTTAACCTACAACATCTACAGTACCGTACTGTAACATGACTTCTTTCAACTAAGCAGCTACAAAACGCAAAGTAATGCGAAATTAGAAGTACAGAGCAGCGGTTACGCTTCAATAAACAGAACGTAGAATAATCATACACACAGAATAATCTCGCGTTAGGGTTCTGCTCGAGCCCAGCCCAGGTCAGGTCACTCACCCCTCCCAAAATCAATGACAGTACGTAAGTCGGTCGGGTGGTCTACGTGTACGGCTTAAACGTCTTAGCACAGTTTGATTATCTGGATCGTTTATGCTGGGGTCATGGTGAGTAATACAGTCAAATGTATCACTGTTGCCGGAAGATTAATTTGGTTTATCAGGTGTCTTTGGAGAAGTGGTATCCAGTTGACTGTGGTCAATATCGGTCGAAGCCTCAGGACTTGGAACAAGGAGAATTTTATTGAAATGCAGCCGATGATTGAGGAGAATCAACATCTTTCTCTTCAGGAATGGGCCCAGTCTGGGTCAGGGATAGGTGCAACATCATTCAAAGGAACAGTTGCTTCTCTCCCACCACTAAATCGAATGCGTGCATGCTGGGGCGTGGCATGTATTAAATCTGACTTTTCAACAAGCGACTCATATTTACTCTGTCGAGTATGCTTTCGCACATACACAGTTCCGGGAGAGCTGAGCCACGAGGGAACAGAAATTCCGAGAACTGATCGTCTTTGGAAATTGAAAAATCGTTTGTGCGGAGTTACATTTGTAGATGTACAGAGGGGGGAACGTACAGAATGCAAAACTTGGGGTAACACCACCTTCCATTTTGAAATGGGTAAACTTTTGTCCTTCAGGGCAAGTTTAACTCCGGACCAAATGACATCGTTGTATTTTTTGCACTGACCATTACCAGTAAGATTATACACTGAAGTGTAGCTTGTAGCAATACGTAAACTGTGCATCGAAGACACAAAATCAATAGACAAAAACGATTTTCCCCTATCTGAATGAATGTACCCACAAGCACCACATAAATGAAAAATTTGCATCAAACAAAAACTTACAGTTTGCGGCTCCATATTACTACACGGAAATGCAAATGGAAATCGCGAGTATTCGTCCACAACAGTAAGGATATATTTGTTTTTGCTCGACGAAGGCAAAGAACCTTTGAAATTGATACTCAGCCTCTCCATTGGCTCAGTGCCGTCGCCAGAACAAACGATGTGAGAGGGCACTAGCCAAAATTGGGGGAGCACTAAAATTTGCAAATAAAAACTGATCTTCAGATCTTGTACGACTACAAATTATGCGCAATTTTAAAACAAGGCCGGCAACGTTTCTTAGCGCGTTTCGCCTGCAGCCCATAATTGCTTGAAAAATCTATCTACAGCAGTGAATGCTACCAAACGTGCAACCAGGGTTTAGCAAAGAGGAGAGAGCCCAAGGTAAATTTTTTTTGCACAAAAACTGTCTGACTTTTGCCCCCGTGCTGAACAAACTGATGCAACTCAAGTGCGTCACAGACGGGCATAGTCGCTAAATATTTAGTGACTGGGGACAGAACCCCCATCCGCAGGGCAATTTTTGCAATTTTGCAGCAAAAAAAAGCAATTTTAACGCCATTTTAATCACATTTTGCACTTTTTGAAGCCATATAAATAACTAAATTTCTAAAATTCAGAAGTCATTTCAAAGAATTAAATTGCTTAGCACCTTCAGCCTCTATCCCCTTACTTCAAGTCAAGTTTAAAATAAGTTTAAACAATCGTGTTTTGAGGTTAAACTTTTTAAGTGACTTGGCTAAGGGGCTTAAGCACTTTCATCCTAGTTACGCCAATGACCGTGACCTCAAAATCTTGAGTGTGCTCTAAAAATCAAAACAGCTGATCTCTGAAACAAAATGTTTTCACGTATTGTTTCAGGTCACAATCACTAACAAAGAACCGGTAACGGTTCTGCAGTCTTACATGTCTCTTCCGCGACATATCTCTAAAGGCGTGTTAATAAGACGGAATATTGCGCCAGATTTATATACAGCAGTTGGTTGTCAGCAATTTCGCAAAGAATCGAGAAATCGTCAAAGAAAAATTGTGTTCAAACGTAATTATTCTTTTTTCCATCATTGTCTGTTGTCTTGTCGTTGCGAGATGTTCCAAAAACAATATGTTTAGTAAACCAAAATAAGGGGGTACAAGCAGCTGTTAGGGGGGCACGCCCCCCCCCCTCCGTAGCGACGGCACTGCATTGGCTGAGTAGCTTTGATTAAGCTAGAGTCGGGTGGAATACAAAACTTAGGTTTAATTTCAGCACAAATTTTTCAATTATTGACAATTTTACAAACATCATTTAACGAAAATGGTAAATTTTTGAATTTAACAAAATGATATGTTCGAGTTATGCCCGAATGAAACAAATTAGCATGAATATCGTAAAGTGATGTGCTGAACAGAGGAGCTGAATACGTATGTGATAGTGTATCAGCAGCTGCATTAAGTTTGCCAGCGCAATAAATGATTTCATATTTATACTGCGAAACTTCAATGCGCCAGCGTAAAATTTTTGCGTGTTTAATTTTTCCATGATTTTTAGAGTCGTACATGAAACTAATAGAGCGTTGATCAGTTATCAAACGAAAGCATCGTCCAGTTAACAAATGGCTCCATTTTTGGACGGCTTCAATAATGGCTGTAGCCTCTTTTTCGACGCTTGAATGCGCCAGTTTGCTTTTGCTTAGTGTCCTAGAGTAGAACGCTACAGGCTTTCCGTTTTGGTTTGAAGTTGCTGACACAGCAACGCTGGAAGCGTCAGTCTCCACAACAAATGAAGCACTTTCATCTATTACTCCAAGAGAAACGCTTATTAACTCAGACTTCAAGCTCGTGAACGAAGCAAGAGCTTCGTTATTCAGTGGAAAATTGGTGTTGATAATCAGAGGTTTAATTTGATCTGAGTATTGTACGATCCACTAAGCGTAGTAAGCAAATAAACCTACCACTCTTTGCTGTTCTTTGCGATTCTTCGGAGAAGGAAGTTCTTGCAAGGTCTTTACTCTTTTTGGATCAGGTTGAATTGAGCCTGCAGTGACGCGGTAGCCGAGTTTGTGTTATAAATACATTTTGATTCATTAAATGTCAAATTGTGGTCTTTGGCTACAGCAAGAAATTTAGCAAGATTAGCGTCGTGTTCTTACTGATCTGCACCACCGACCGTTATATTGTCCAAATACGCATAAGTTCCTTCACAATTGTTCGACTTAATGATTTGATCAACAATTTTTTGAAAACAAGGAACTGCATTTGTCAACCCGAAGGGTATGCGTTTCCACTGCCAGAGCGCACCATCAGCCTCAAACGCCGTATAGAGTCTATTCGATGCCGGTAACTCAGCTTGGTGATGTGCACTGGTAAGATCTAGAGTTGAATAAACTTTATACCGAGCGACTTTTTGAACCACATCTTGCATCCGCAGTTTGACTGTAATCAATCACCATACGACGTACGTGGTTTTCTTGGGTTACAACCAATGGCTGCGCACGCCAAGGAGAATTACTTGGTTTGATCAAACCTTGTTGAAGTAATCGCTTAGTTTCGGTTGATATAAAGTCTGAATCAGGACGGGAAAAACTTCTACATTTTGTTGCTATCGGCCTACAATCAGCCTTCAAATGCTCGAAAAGTCGAACAGGCGTTGACGTTTTAACGGTTTGCAATGCGCCAACATAAAGAGTAGGCATTAATCCTCCCATACGAATATTAACATTTTGACATAGGTGGGCACAAGTCCGTTAATCGTTAATAACGAAGCTAACTGTTTCATTAACTCGTTAATCCGCTAAAACGTTTTTTCATGTTAACGGACTAAATTAACTTCCGTTAAGTTCTGTTAACGGACTAAAGTAACTTCCGTTAAGTTTTGTTAACTTCAGTTAAGGTTTTTATCATTAGTATCTAGCACTATTCATTCATCGGACCGGTACAAACCAGTTTGCACTGGTAACGCATGTTGCGTATTCGCACCAATTTTATAGAAGAAAGCGAAGAAAGGAGCTCTTTTTTGAGGCAAATAATAACCTGCAGCCTAATAGGTCTATTAATTATCGCTGTTTATAATTTCCAAAGATTTTGCGATTGCAGCTTCGTTTTGCATTTGAACTTGTTTTTATCTTGAAATTAGATTAGACTGTCAAATGTAACTTCCAAAACACAAAAAGGCCACCATAGCAATAAATATTCCCTTACAATCTGCTCAACAGCGTCAATACGCGTTTTAGAAGCGAGTGAATAAAACGAAATGTAAATTACATGCAAAATGTTAACGAATTAACGGACTTTAATTACTTCCGTTAGTTATAGCTGAAAATAACGGATTAACGTTAACGGAGGTGTGAAGTTTGTTAACGGACTAGGGGTTAACGAAGCTAACGCTTTGCATTAACTTGCACTCCTATGCATTTTGATGTATACTCATGAAATCCTGTCCCAAAATTACATCTGTAAGCAAATTTTCTAAGACTGTAGCAGACACTTTGTAGTATTTTTGTCCGTTCAAATCGATGTCTCATAGGCACTTTCCTAAGCATTTTGAAGTGCAGCCTTTTACAGCTAATCCAAAACAGCAGTCCGAATCTTTTAGATTTAGTTTGAGCTGCTCACTGAAATCGTTGCTCACGTGGCTCATTGTAGAACCAGTATCAAGAAGAGGTTTTGCCTGAACACCATTTATCAAAATTGGAACATATACTTGAGATTGAGTGGATTCAGTATCAATACCCATTATCATCGCATTAAAATTATTATCGTTTTAGCTGTTTAAAGTTGATGGACTAGATCCACACATTTTTGAGAAATGACCTCGTTTAGTACAGTTAAAACAAGTTACATTTCTCGCAGGACAAAACTTACGTGCCTGTCTTTTATTTCCACAAAACATGCATTTTTCAGTTACTGCTGCACTATATTCTCCAGAAAAACCAGGGGGGGTTGAGTTTATTTGAAGTACTGTCGCTCTTCTCTGCTTCTATTTTTGCAGTATGCGGAGCAGAGGGATTAGGCTGAGACGCGTTGGAGTTATACATTTCGGCATTTTTCTGAGCAATTTCAAGAGAACGAGCTTTATCAAATGCAGTTCGGAGTGTAAGAGTATGATCTTCGAGCAAGCGATGTCTAGTGTCGTTCGACATCATACCTCCAATAAATGCATCTCTGATAGCTTCTTGTGGACTTAGCGGAAACAGCTTGATAGTTGCAGTCCACACTCAAACGTTTTAATTTTTGAAAATAAATATCTAGCGACTCTCCTGCCTGTTGTTTACAGGACATCAATTAATAACGAACAAAAATAGGGCTTGGAGTTCTAGCGTAAGTGTTTGACAAAATGGTAACGGCATTTTCGTAACTGGTGGTTTCTGCAATGAGTTCGTAGACTGCTGCGTCAATGTGGTTGACTAACAAGTTGAACTTAATAGCTTCGGACACGTCCTCCATCTGAGCTAGATAGGTAGTGAAAGACTTATGTCAATGAATCCATTTTCTTTTTGAGTCACCACTTTCAGGGTTCGCTGAGAACAATCGTGGGCGTAAAGCCTTGATATCCATTTTCTCAATTAGCAGATATTAAGTTAGTCAAATTGTTATAAACCCGCAATAAACACAACATATCCTCAATAAGTGAGGTTTAACTAACTTAAAACTTCACCTAAACATAATAGCGATAAAACATCGTTAACCTATAATATCTACAGTACCGTACTGTAACATGACTTCTTTCAACTGAGTAGCTACAAAACGCAAAGTAATGTGAAATTAGAAATACAGAGCAGCGGTTACGCTTCAATAAACAGAACGTAGAATAATCACACACACAGAATAATCTCACGACAAAAATTCTGCTCGAGCCCTGGTCAGGTCAGGTAGTTTTGAAGTATATATTGTATAGCCTAGTCTAGGATTGCCATACCGTCCGGAAAATTCCGGACATGTCCGGAATTTAGGGTTAAATTTTGCGTCCGGGAGGAATTTTCAAAAATGCTCAAATGTCCGGAATTTTATAATCCTGTAAATCGTGTTTAACTTTAAACATTGTACATGTCTTCCAAAGACGAGAAATTCATTTGGAGTAGTCTACGCTACTTCTTGGCTAAAATAATTTGCTCATAAATTGGTGTGCATCGTGGATCCTTCACTATTAGTGCATTTACACACTTTGCAGTAGGCCTATTGAATTCTGTATTGTGACGTAGCATTTTCATTATTTAGCAACCATGCAGATTGTCATTAATATTTACCAACTTTTGTGCTTAATTAATAGGTTAGTTAGGTAGTCTACTTAGTGATTGGTTCAGTTAGTGTGGTGGTAAATTGCTTTGTTGGTTTCAAGGCTGCCAGTTTAGATTATGCATTTTTAGTAGGGTTGGATTTACTGTTAATAAGAAAGATATTACTTCAAATGGCTAAACGAAAGTACTCAGTCACAAACGAGATGCAAGAAAAACATCCATGTTTTAGAAAAGGCAAGAATGATTACGAGGTAGAATGCTTAGTATGCAAATCAAGAACCTATATATCTGTCGGGCACAAAGGTAATGGTGATTTAAACACACATCTGCAATTGGAAAAACATCGCAAAGCAGTAAGAGGGGCTGCTGCATCAACAAAAATGACAAATTATTTTGTTACAGCAAGAAGCAAATGAGAAGATGAAATCACTGCCGCAGAAGGCACTCTTACATTTCACGCTGTTAAGCGTCATCACAGTTTTTTATCCATGGACTGTACATCGGTTTTACTAAAAAAGATTTTTCCTGATTCTAATGTAGCGAAGAAGTTTAGAATAGGTCGCACAAAGACAGAAAAAGTTGTTACTAGCGTACTTGCGCAATATCCTATTAATGCTGTTCTGAAAAGTTTTGAAGAAAACAATATCGCGTATTTTCGCGTTGCAACAGACGGCAGCAGTCACAATGATCTGAAATTATTTCCTATAATTTTTCAGTATTTTGACTGGAGGAAAGGTGGTTTGCAATCAAAATTAATTGAGTTTACAAACAAAGCAAACGAGATTGCCGACACAATTGCCACTTATACAAAAGACTCCTTACAAGAAAGGATGCTCTTGAAGAAATGTGTGGCATTTACAGGAGACAACTGCAATGCTATGTTTGGAGGACTTCGGCGTATTGAGCAAGGAAACAATGCCTTTGCAAAGTTAAAGAAAACGTTAAACCCGTCATTGATTGGGGTTGGCTGATCAGCACACGTTTTGGAAATTGTATCCATCATGGGGCTGAAAGAATGAACATTGATACTAAAATTTTTTTCTATTTGCACAGTTAGAACTAAATCACTGAAAGAATGCTGTGAATTTTCAAATTGTGAATACATGAGACTTCTCTCCTAATGCAAGACTCGCTGGCTCTCCTTGTTTCCTGGAATTTCAAGATTGTTAGAAATGTTTTCACCCCTGAAGTCCTACTTTTTGTAACAAGAGCATCCACCAATAGTTATTAAACTTTTCTTTGAGAATGAAATGAGCGAGTTACACCTTTGGCGTATGCACTCACTCATGCAGATGTTTTATGAACGTATTCAAGTGGTTGAGAGAGTAAACAATTCCGTTGCAGAAGTGCTAGAAAATTTGGAGCTGGTTCATAAGGTGCTTGTGGAAAGGAAGAATGAAAACTTTATGTCCTTGACTGTTAAAAGACTTCTAGTTGAAAAAAGAGATGAGGGATATGAAGATGAACGTGACAATGTTCTTTCCGAAGTTGCAAACCTCTATTAGAGATGCTTGGAGTATCTGTGCAAATCGATGAAACCAATGGAAGAGTTTGCTTGTTTCAAATGGATGACCCTGAACGAAATACCAAGTTGGAATGATATAGAGCCAGCCTGAAATATCTGATTGGTAAAGGGGCTGATGTGGACGATTCAAAGGGCTATGACCAAATCTGTAACCTGAAGCAGTTTGTGGAAAGTTACCTACAGGACAAAAAACTCATTAAACTGCCAACGCATAAGAAATGGTGCAAATACTTCGATCAGTCAACGAGCATCACATGCCACTCAGAAATTTTAAGGATTGGACAGTTTTTCTTTGCTATTACATCCCACAATGCCAATGCATAGAGAGTCTTTTCACTGATGCAAAGCAGGGACTAAAGAGAGAAACAAGTTGAGCGTCGACTACGGAAGGCGTATTGACTCTTTAATATAATTTCAAAGATATGTGCTGTAGTGAATTTTTTTGAGTTTTGAAATCAGACAAAGCCCTATTGAAGAGAATTAGATCTTCAGAAAAATATGCATGTTCAGAAGAGTAAATTTGTAGTGAAGTGACTTTCAAGTGTGTCTTTAATTAATTTTAGCATATGATTGCTGTTCTTTCTTTTCTCGGCTCAACCTAATTTTCATTAAAAAAAAACAAAAAAAAACATTGATTTATATTTTAAATCGATTGCATGCAAAAGTCGTGGTAAGCGATTTGCTATTCTAATTAAGTTTGTTAAGTGTATGAAAGGATACAGTTGTTTAAAAATTATTGCGTGCGCTAAAGTACCAGTAGCATTGCAAAGTCGTTTAAGTGCAATGATTGCTAAAAGCTAATTGAGTCACTAAATATGCTTACTTATTAAGTGCATTGAAGTAGCGTATCACTTCCACAGTAAATTTGTTTAAGTGCAATGATTTCCATGTGCTTGCTGAGATTCTTAATGTCCTCATTTTTCAAGTTTTTTTTTTTTGGTATAATTTTCAGCAATTATAACAAGTTGTTAAACAGTTATTATGCACCCTCTTACCAATGAGCTAACAATGCCGAGATTGCAATGATGATTGTCCCGGAACATGCAGTTTATTTAGTAATATACGAGTATAAGTTAACAAAATATGCAGTTAACAAAATAAGTTAACCGGGATAAAATAGCAATTTTTCACCAATGAGCTAAGAACCCAACTTAGAATGACAATAAAGTCCAGTAGTCACTCAATTTTTATTTAGTGACTTTTAAACAAATTTGTAGTGGTTACAGATGCAACTTTTAATGAGAGCTTAATGACCAATAATGTTTCTTTTGACTTGTAGAAAAAGGAACGTGCCAAATGTCAAATACTGTTTTATTTGGTGATTTTTTAGTTCAAAAAATATGCAGTGATTGTGGCAAGTTCTAAACTAGTTATCATCAGCATTTAACTTTTTACTGATGAGCTAAGCCCTAGAACGATCCAGATAATAAGTCACTCAGTTTTACTTAATTACTTTTTGAGTAAATTTTTAGTGATTATGGATGCAACTTTTAGCAATATCTTAATGCCAAATTATATTTCACAACAGAAAGTGACCAATATAATTTTTTTGACTTGCAGAGAAAGGGATATACAGAAACCAAGCCTAAATTTGCCTTTTAATTTGACAGCATTTGAAATGTAAAGCTTGCTTAAACTTTGTAGTGACTAACTGACTATAATTGTTTTGTTGGTTTTAAAATTAGATTGTGTATTCTTCATTAAAGGTAAATTTGAGAAATTTCTATCTCAAATTTCACTTTATCAGCGTCTGCAAATTAAGGTTTCAGCCACATTAAGGGTTAAGTCGATCGGTATATTTCTGCCTTTTAAAGAGTTTCTAAGTGCTTATCGTAGTAATAGAGTATAACGAAGCAACAGTGATGGATTATTATTTTAGTGCAGATCAGTATTAACAAAGTCGTGATAATGTTTTACTGTGAAACAGTACATGATGTCGGTACTGTACAAGAAGTGGTAGAATGTGATATACATGTATAGCATATGCTGGTATGATATATTGCTCTGAATTAGTTCAAAGCAATTATTTTTGACATATTAATGGCAGTTAATGATAACAATTCTTTGGACTTTTTCAGATTGCATTTGCAGTAAACAATGGGTAAATTTAGGCTTTAGTCCAGTCATGCCAAGATGGTTAGTAAGTTGTTTCAAAGCAAGAAAGACTTTAGTCCAACAACTTGTCAAAAAAACTATAGCACCACCTAGCGGAAAATCATTTCGTCAGTTATCATGGCATATATACTACTTCTAAATAAAACACTGCAAGTGTTGGTGCGTTAAACCACACAAAAGTAATAATTGCAAACACATTGCCGAGGACAGTTTTTTTGCGATTTTCTCAAAATGCAAAAAATGATCTTAAGTCTTTTTAGAATTCAGGCAGCAAAATATGCCATACAACAAACTTTTTTGGATTTCAGAACCGCTCAGACAAAAAAAGCATTATTTGCATCTGCTGCATGACATTTTGCGTTACAGTGCGATTAACTATTTCTTATATTGTCAAAGTTCATTGTTCATAAGCAAAATCAAGTCACTGCAAGTCAATACGAATTTTAGAGTGTCGCGCAAGCAAACGAAGATATTTTCGCAAAACGCTAAGCTACTGAAGCGAAATTTGCCGGATAGTTAATTAACGATATAAAGCAAATGTAGACAGAATTTTAATGTTGGGCTCTCAACGCGAACAAAACGCCAAATAACTAAAGATTGCGTATGTTGGAAAATTCCCCGTTTTTGGTTAAATTTAACAATATTACTTTGTGACGTCATAATTAAATGATGTTACAAATAAAGCAAATTAAAGCCTAGCTTCAACGGAATATACAAAACTAATTTTAATTTCATACAATAACGACAAAACGAGCTAGAGCGAAGTATATTTGGAGTTTGGCAAAGGCAAAAAGTGCTGCCTTTTATGAAAAAAGGGATTAAGTAACTAGCATGGCAGTAAGGTACGGTAAGTAAGTAAGTACGGTACGCGCTTTTTGTGAAGGTACGGTACTTCGGTTCGTTGTTTGAATGTGCGTACTTAACGTACTAACATGACGTATCATTCAAGTACGTTACGTAACGGCATTTGCCTCTCGCTGACGACGCTACGTACCATAGGCGTAGCCAGGGGGCCCGGGTCCCCCCAATCAAAATACCACTAACGACAAAAAGTTATGACAACATATCCTGGCGATGTTTAGTTGCAGTTTTTTTTCAGTAATTATGCACATAACAGTAATTAACAATAATATTAATGACAACAAGTGAGTCCCGGGGCCCCCAACTAACAACCAGGGGGCCCTGGAATCCTTAATCGACAACCAGGGGGTCCGGGACCCCTAACTAAAAACCAGGGGGCCCATAAATGACAACCAGGGGCCCCAAGGCCCCTAACTAACAACCAAAGGACCCTAACCAACAACCAGGAGGCCCCTTAACTGACAACCAGGGGGCCCAGGCCCCTAACCGACAACCAGGAGGCCCCAGGGCTCCTAACCCACAACCAGAGGGCCCCGGAGTGCCAAACTGACGAGCATGGGGCCCCGGGGACCCTAATTCACAACCAGGGAGCCCCAGGGCCCTAACTAACAACCAGGGGGCCCCTAACCAACAACCAGGGGTCCAGGAGCCCCCTAACCGACAACGAGGGGCCCCGGGGCCCTCCTAATTGACGACAAGGGGGCCCCGGGGCCCCTGACCAACAACCAAGGGGTCCTGGAGTTCCTAACTGACGACCAGGGGGCCTCGGGGCTCCTAATTCACGACCAGGGAGCCCCAGGGCCCCTAATTAACAACCAGGGGACCTGGGCTCCTAACCGACAAGCAAGGGGCTACGGGGCCTCTGACTGGCTACCAGGGAGCCCAAGGGCCCCTGACTGACGACCAAGGTTACCAGGCCAGGGGCCCCTTAATGCAAATTTTTAACAATTTATTTGCAAAACCTGTGAGAAATCTAAGAGTTTTGACCTAAAAGTTGCCACCCCAGGCCCTCGTTTAACGTTATTATAAACTTAATTATTTACTGCTAAAGTATTGCAGAAGGCAATGTTCGTTACTTCCCCCTACAGACCAAATCACTTACAATTAAAATTTTACACCATAATGCAAGATTCTAAGCGTGTTTTGGGATTTAATTGCAAAAAAAGGATTGAACAACTAAATTTTTTTGATTGGCTTTGAAATGTTAAAAATCTAGTTGTTTGAAATGGCTCTGAACTCGTGCGAAATGTGATCCAATGGGATTTAAATAGCTTTTTTTTCCAAAAACTTACAAAAATCGCCCAGCGGCTGGGGGCTTTGCCCCCAGACCCCCATAACCATCGGCGGCTGGGGGCTCTGCCCCCAGACCCCCGTCTCTGATACGTTTGAATACACTAGCTTACTCAACACGTCTTCCAAGTTAGACTTTTCACTTTTCAACAATTAGTTTTCGCCGTCTCCCTTTACCAAAATCCTGGCAAAGTGCCATCAGGCTACGGCTTCAGATCTTCCATTCTACGATATCTTTGCCCCACAAAAAATTACTTTTTCGAAAATTTCTGATGACGTCATTGCGTGTGATTTGTGGTTTGGGCCCCCCAATCAAAAATCCTGGCTACGCCTATGCTACGTACCGTATACTTGTGGTTGTACGATGCATTGTTACCCGTCTGTAAATCATCTATGACGCGAGTTCTGACTTCTGAGTTCTGATTGTTTGATCTCCCTTTTCTTCCCGAAGAATTAATGCCAAAAAGCGTCACATGAGTTGAAAAGCTCTAAACTTTGCAAAACTGATAATCATGAAAACTTTATTTTAGCATATATATGCAATTAAATCTTTTTTTAAAGCGCGGAAAACGAGAACTTAGGAAAAACCTTTAAAATTTTTTACCTGTGAACAGTACCTCTTAAGTACGGTACGTTCAGAGCTTTAATTAACCTACGTACTGTGCCGTCGCTAGAGCAACCGAAGTGAGGGAGCACTAGCCGAAACTAGGGGGGGGCACAAAAATAAACTGAATTTTTGCACATAAGAACCGATATTTTATGACGACAAATTATGAGCTTTTTTTAACAATATCGCATTCATGGCAAAAAAAATGACGTATAAGGCCGGCAGCGTTTCTTAGCTCGTTTCGTATCCAGCCTATATTACTTGAAAAATCTGTCTGCAGCAGTAAATGCAACCAGAAGCGTAACCAGGAATTTGCTGAAAGGAAGAAAGCTTGAACCAAAAGTAAAATTTTTTGCACAAAAATTGTCTAATTTAGGCCCGTGGTAAACAAACCAATGCAACTCAAGCGTATCACATAGGGGAACTGGGGGAGGAAGAGCCCCCAGTTGCTGGACGATTTTTGTGATATTGCGGCAAAACTAGCAACTTTAACGCCATTTCAATCACATTTTGAACGTTTTTGAAGCAATATGAATTACTGCAGTAATTAGCTAAAATTCAGAAGTCAGTGAAAGAATTAAAATGCCTGGTCTCTTCTGCCCCCTTATACTTGCCCAATTGGTCAAGTACAAATCGTGTTTAAATGCTTGTACTTGGGTTTAAATATTCTAAATGACTTTGCTAAAGAGGGATGAAGCCCATTTAGTCCCTTCCCGCTAGTTGCGCCGCTGACTGCGACCTAAAAAATCTTGAGTTTGCTCTAAAAAAAACAAAAACAGTTGCTCCTTCAAAAATCTTTTTACGTATTGTTTCAGGTCATAATCACTACCAAAGTACCGGTATCGGTAACGATTCTGCAGGCTTACATCTTTCTTCCGCCACACATCCGTAATCGCGTGTTGATAAGACGGATTATTGCGTTACATTCATGCACTGCAGTTGGTTGCCAGCCATTTTTCAAAGAATCGAGAAAACTTCAAACAATGATTATGTTTGAACGTTGTTATTTCTTTTTCCATTATTTTCTGTTGTCTTGTCGTTACCGGTACGTGATGTTCCAAAAGCATATTCTGAGTCAACCGAAATAGAGGGGCACAAGGAGTCGTTGGGGGGGACACGGACCCCCCTGGCCCCCCGAAGCGACGGCACTGCCTACGTACCATACCTTTTAAGTACCGTATGTTCAGAGAGTACTATAGGATGAAAAGTAAGTAGGTATGGTGCGCATCCCAAATTATTTTTTGCTACGTTACGTTAGTAGGGTACGGTAAATTTTTGAAGTACGCCATGTTAAAGTTTTGAATGTACCGCACTGCCATTCTTGTGAAGTAAGTATTGCCGTCACGCCGAGAAAACACACATAATATTTCAAAACAATCTTTTTTATTTCGCATTATTTTTTCTAACGTTGGAAATTGCTCACGATGTCAATCAATAGTGTATTTGCAATTCAACAGATGCACGAACAAAAAAAAATACACAAAATTAAACTTCTTTAGTACAAACAAAGGTGAAACAGGAAGCTGCGAAGGGACCTCGCTTGGTCATCAAGTCAAACAGTTTTCTATTTTATTCAAAAATAGTGGTGTTTGGCGCGCTTACCACTTTTGATTAGACAATTTTTAATTTTCTCTATTTTTGAACGCAAGCAGATAGCAGATGCCTTTCATATTTTCTTTTAAATCAATTAAACGGCAGTTTTTGTAAGTTTTCTGGGACCAAGTTTCATCTTTTGACTCCTTGATATTTAAAACTGTTTTGTAATTGTGTAGTTTGGAATCTTGAAATGTACAAACAATGTTCCATTGATGCCAGTTTCGCTGTTCGTTTGTGTACCACTTTTATGGGAGTAAAAAACAAAGAAAATTGTGGTGGTAATCTAATATGTACAAGCTGGTGCATTAAATTGACGATTTCAAGTTAGTATAAATCAGGTGTTTCCAATCTTTTTACCTTTTTTTTCTTCATTACCCACTTTTAATATGACTGACCCTCTATTACCCACAACATAAATGTTTTAAAGTAAACTAAATCGAATTGAACCATTTTTACCAGTTCTGATGCTCTATAATCTAGCTTTAATGTTTGTTGTTGTTTTTTTTTTGTGAAAATGGAAAAAACGAACATTAGAACATGAAACGCAATCAAAAATTTAGTATAACTCTGTCATTCTGTCATTGTGATTTTTGCTTCTTCATTTTGTCTACAATCGATGCGATAACCGAAAAGTTTGACGTCCTTCGTGGTCGACTCCTGGGAAATCATAACGACTTCCAAGTGGAAATCGTTATAAGAAAGCCTCTGCCTGTGTCGTTATAAGTTGTTATAAGAAAGCCTCCGTTATAAGAAAGTCTTTATAAGAAAGCCTCTGCCGGTGTCGTTATAAGTCGTTATAAGAAAGCCTTCGTTATAAGAAAGTCGTTATAAGAAAGCCTCCGCTATAAGAAAGCCTATATGGAAGTCGTTATAAGAAAGCCTCAGCCGCTGTGCAAGCCCTTAAGGTTTGTCCAGTTCGGCCAAGAGTCTTGTCCAGCTGGGGAATAACTTTGTTAGAGAAGCTGAGGGCTGCCGATGAGAGCTAAAAGCTCGAAACAGTGCAGTCCAGCTCTGTGCAAATCGATGCGATGTCAGGTTTGATTTTTGAAACAGCCCATCGAAGATTTTACTCCACATCCAACAGCTTGTTCCAAGCTTTTGTTTTGATGGTAAGAATGCTTGAAAAAGCTGACTCGCAAACGGCAAGTTGAAGGGAACGCAGTCAGCAAAGCCAGTGGTTTCGCAGCAACTTTAGGATACGTATTCTCCACCATTGCCCAAAATTTATTTCGGGTTTCATCGTCAAAAAAAGCTTTAGCAGATCAGTCATGAATCAAGTTCAAAAACTCTTCTTGGTTAGCTGGTTCATCTTCTGGCAAATCTTCAACAGAATATTTGAACGGATTTCGTGTGAACGCCATAACAGAAGTTTTGTGTTCAAAACCGGGAAAATGCTGTAAAACTCCTCTATCAGCCTGCTAATGTGGTCGACCGACTCACTTCGAACAACGTCGCAAAAGCCGTTTTTCTCAATCATTTTTTCTAACGTTGGAAATGCTACTCCACTCCGATCAGTTTGTACTTTCTTTTTCCAGAGTTCAAGCTTTGCGATAAAAGCAGCAATTTTGTCTCGTTGTCCCAGCAGGTTCGAGTGTACACCTTGCAACTTGCAGTTCAGCTCGTTTAAATGACAAAACATGTCTGCGAGAAATGCCAATCTGTTCGAAACTTTAAATCTGTTATAACCGCCTTGAGTTCTTTCTTACGTTGGATTTCAAGAAATTCAGTGACCTCTGGAAGTAAACGCACTAGCCGCATCAACATGTTCCCTTTTGAGAGCCAGCGCACAGAAGTGTGAAATCACAGAGATTCATACTCAGCTCCCATATCTTGGCACAGTTTTTTGAAAAGTCGAGTACTCAGAGCACTCCGCTTTTATGTAATTGATGACTTTAATCGAAGAATCCAGTGTTTGCTTGAGCGGTTGAGACATCGTTCTCGAGGCCAGTGCTTTTCTATGAATGAAACAGTGCGTACCAACAACATTAGAATTCTTGCGCTTGACTAATTCCAGAAAACCAGATCGTGCACCTAGCACAGCAGGTGCCCCATCAGTGC
>CAWYPQ010000559.1:0-23126 GCA_963965965.1 Trididemnum nubilum | reverse complement strand
AACAATCACGGATTGCTGCTGGTTGACAGGAGAGTGTGCCGAGAAGAACAACAAAGCAAGATCCAGCGAATGAACTTTCGTCCAATAAACGCAAAGTTATTGTTGCTGCATGCTACATCGAAGTTTAAAACAAGAAATCTACCAAAGTCAAGTTAATTAAATCAAATCGTGCGTTTTCACTCTCAAGAGTACATCCTAGTGCATTCTGAGAGCACATGCTCGGTGCACAGTTTACGTCACTGTTCATAAAATGCTACTGTTTTATTATGACTTGATCGTTACAATTGGTACGACCACAGTTCATACAACAACTCGTTAACTTGCGGGCTTAAGCATTTTATTCAACGCAAACTCCAATCAACTCGAATACACGCACGAAACAACCATACCGTTTTCAACACCGATTATATGCTTGTTCTTTATGGTAGCAGCAACATTAAGTCGAACTTTCCCCCTCAAGATCACCGGTTGTGGAAAGGGTCACACTCTTCTGAACACTCCTAGGCAGTTCGTGTTAGGCTCAAGTTCTTTGTATGCATCATTTTGTGTGTTTTATCGCCTCGTCTCTCGTCTGGGGGCGGGCTAGTGTGACGGCTGTCACCTCGCCTAGAATCGAAGCCTTGTTCTGTTCAACCGGCTTGTGATACTAATCATGTGACTTCGCGTTGCTGTTGGTGTTTGCAAGAAGGTTGCTTAGAGCATGCGCTGATTGGTGGTGTGACATTTGCCTTTTTCTCACTGTCCGAACTCAGACGCAGAAAACTATTTTGAGTTCTCTTTTGGTTTTGGAACAAGCATCAACAACAAGCAACAACAGCAACATAGTTTCATCAACGTCGACGTTTTTATTTCAAATTCAAATCAAGTATTTTGTTAATCTTTATTTATAGTTAAATCGTTTACGTTTATTTTTATTTCGGTTAGTTAGAGATTAGTGCAATAAAATATAGTTTTATTTACAGTTTATTGTGGCGTGTGTTTTTCTGTTATTTTACGGAGTTAACTACCTTATTTACACTTAATAGAACCATACGTCGCATATATGGATAGGCCTGGCCTTGTTTAGTTTATTTAAGAACCAGTAAAGCACACGCAAAGTAGCAAAACTACCAAACGGTAGTTTATTGATAGTCCTACAAACTTTTTTGCAAACCAAATGCAAATTCTACAACTAGCTTTAGCTTAGGCTAACTAAATACTATCCGAACCAACTACCGGTAACTCTTTGTTTAAATTGATTTCACATCTTGCTTTCACTTTTGTAGCTCAACATTTAGCCTAAATAGTGCGAACAGTACCAATCGAAAACTCACTCTGATTTACATTACTTAAAGTCAATACCAACCGGCTATCACGGCTTGGTTTTGCCGCTTTGTTATTCGCCTTTTTCATATTGCTAAATCACATAAAATAAATGGCAACACGCATGCAATATCTAAAATTGCATGCTTTGGCGCATTGTTTTTGGCCTGTCTTAAGCTAATTTACTGGAACAAATCTAAAATCAAAATAGAGACTACATTTTACGAAAACAAGAAACTAGATGGATAAAAGAACTTTTGCAGCAAACAATGCGCCAATCAAAGCTTTCAAACATATTTAATTTTGTTCGTAATCGTATCGAAACACAGCGATGTTTTAAGTCGTTGAATGCAATTTGAAAATTGCATGCGTGTTGCCATTATTTTTTGTAATTTAGCAATATGCTGAAAACAGGCTAAAACTGAAATCAATGAATTAAGCAAGACTATTTAATGCTACTTCGACTTGAAAGTGAATTCCTGTAACTGTGGCAACTTAGTTTGATTTTGTTTTAAATTTTTACAAGTACTTGTTCAAATTATTATTTTCTTTTTTGGCTAAATGACTGGGCATGCAATGCATGCCTTGCATGCATGGAGAATACGCCCCTGGTTGACAGGTATATATGACTAGTTGACTAGCGTTAAGTTCGAAAACCTTCAGGTTCTTTGATACGCCCTGGCCACTAACAGTAGACTACAACAATTAACCAAACAATTAATTCCTGTATTCGCCTTAACTTTCCATTTTCTTTTTTGTGCTAATGTGTTTAATTAACTTGCTATCGCATTGTGAAAGCTGTATGTGTATATATTTTGTAAGTCTGTATGCAGCTAAAATTGCTGTTTTTTCTTCATCCAATAGCAGTATGCTGTTGTTAACATTATCATTTTTCTTCCACTTTGACCAAATAAACTCTATATCTCTTTAAACATGTGAAAAGCTTTTTCAGGATTGGATTACGACACTACTGTCAGGAAATGATTCACGACAATGATCTGTGCTAAAATTCTGTCCGATAGAACTACTGAAAAACAGCAAGCTGTTCTGGTAGACAGGGCATGGTATGGAATGGAATGGAAGACGATTTTTTCATATTCCATACTGGAAATTTTCTTCCATTCTATCTCCATTCCATACGAAAAATCTTCCATTATATACTAAAATTTTCTTCCATATTTCATTCCATACTGCCATAACAAGGTAAGTTTAGACCGAAAGCAACGTGTAATTTACATTGCATTTTTTGTAACGTTAAGCGTACTGCTGCCAGTAATCGCTCACGTACGTAAGCAGTATGGTACAATACATCTCATCCCATATTTGAAGCACATCACAATGACCTACCATAAAATTTCACTCAGCATAAAAATATCAACCATAGACGTAGCCAAGATTTTTGATCGGGGGTGAGGGGGGGGGCAAAACGCAAATCACATGCAATGACTGCATCATAAATTTTCAAAAGGTGGAATTTTTAATGGGACAGAGATACCGTAGAATGGAAGGTCAGAAGCCGTGACCTGTGTGTGGGCACATAAGCATGATTTTGCTAAAGGGAAAGACCTTCTACCAACAGTCATAAAGTTTTCTCAAAATGTCTAAAGTGGGAGACGTAGTGAGCTACTAGTGTAAATAAAACGTGTCGCAGACATGGGTTTGGGGGCAGAGTCCCTAGCCTCAGGAGATTATGAGAATCTTGGAGCAAAGCCCCCAGCCGCTGGGCGATCTTTTGTAATGCTTTGGAAAAAATAGCTATTTCATCATCATCATCATCATATTTATTTATTTACCAAGTGACGTCATATCACAAGAAAAAACTGCATCTTCCTCTAGGTCTATCACCAAAGCATCGAAATATGCAATTCCTTTAAAACCAACACACAAACTTGCAGAGTCAAAGTGATATTTAGTCACTTGGTGAGGAGACAGCGAAAGACCGAAAGGTCATCTAAGTCTACTGCCACCTCACCAAGTTAAGGTTAAAAAAAACAGCTTCTAGATTTTCTCAGTCTGCTACTTTCTATGATAAAAAATTTTATGCAAAATTAAAACAAAGTCTTGCAAAGATATGTACACTTTGTACAGTGTATACACAAAACTCACAGTCAACATGTAAAGAAAATGCAAGGCAACATTAGAATTGTTCTAACTCTCTAACTCTAAGCATACTAACAAAAAAAAATACTGTAACTACAGATTGGATAGAAAATAAAATCAATAAAGTTCATAATGCTCATTTATGTTTTGTAGAATTTAAAGTGGGCAATTGGAGTGAAAAAAAAACTCCTTGCTTTGTTTTGTATTGTTTGCCAATATGTCATTAGTACTGGTACAATTTCCAATACCAGTATATATCAACCTCAGTCAGTTACTGCAAAATTACTTATAATTCAAGGGCACATCAAAATGAGAGATGACGTATTGTATAAATGTGTGATAGATGAATGCACCATCTCATGCCATTCAAGCAATAGAATAGGTTATTTATTATATTTTGATATTAATGGCATTGGGATCACATTTCGCACGTTTTTAGAACAATTTGAAAGAACCACATTCTTAAGATTTGAAAGCTAATTGGAAATCTCCAATTGTTAAGTCCTGCCTTTACTAATAGTTCAAGCCCAAAACACGTTTAAAATCTTGCATTTTTGGCTTAAATTTTGTAAGTGACTTGGTTCAGTAAGGGGAAGCAAGGTACATTGCCTCCTTCAAAATTTTCAGCGGAGGTGGAGTTGAGGACACAAGGCTCGAGGCCAAGGACACCAAAAAATCCGAGGCCAAGGCCAAGGACAGCCTTTCCGAGGACAGAACCTCTCGAGGCCAATGGCAGGAATGCTTGAGGCCAAGACCAAGGACACAGGCGCAAGCGTTCTCCAAAAAAAAAGGTCTTCAAAAATTTTTTTTCAGGCGATCTCCAATTCATTGGCGTACCCAGAATTTTTGATTGTGGGAGGCCTAAACCACAAATCACATGAAATGATGTCATCAAATTTTTTTCAAATAGGAAGTTTTTGTGGCACAAAGATATCGTAGAGTGGAAGATCTGAAATCGTTGTTGCCTGTTTGCACGTAACCAGGATTTTGCAAAGGAAGAGGGCTTAAACTAATAGTTGAAAAATGCAAATATCTAACTTTGGGAACGTGTTGAGAAAGCTTGTGTAACTCAAATGTATCACAGACGTTGGGCGATTTTTTGTAATTTTTTGGAAAAAAAAGCTATTTTAATACCATTGGATCACATTTCGCAAGTGTTCAGAGCCATTTGAAAGCACTAGATTTTCGACATTTGAAAGCCAATCGAAAAAATCGAATTGTTTAATCCTCTTTTTACTTGCAATTTAAGTCCAAAACACGTATAACATCATGCATTTTGGAGTTAAATTATAATTGTAAGTGATTTGGTCCAGGTAGGGAGAAGTAAGGTGCATCGTCTCTGGCTACATTTTCGCAGTAAATAATAATCAGAGGTGGAGTCCTCGAGGACGTCCTTGGCCTCGAGGACACATTTTGAAGTCCTTGGCCTTGGCCTTGGCCTCGAGGCCTCAAGTCCTCGAAAATTGGCCTGTCCTCGGCTCGAGGACAGCACTATTTTTTGAATTGTTAAAATTTTGTGAAGGAAAAATTTTTTGGAAAACGTTTTCTTGTGGAGATCGCTTGAAGAATTTTTGTGAAGACCTTTTTTTTTTTGGAGAGCACTTGCGCTTGTGTCCTTGGTCCTTGGCCTTGGCCTCGAGCATTTCTGTCCTTGACCTCGAGAGTGTCTGTCCTCGGAAAGGCTGTCCTTGGCCTTGGCCTCGGATATTTTTTGTGTCCTTGGCCTCGAGCCTTGTGTCCTCGACTCCACCTCTGATAATAATCCACTCGAAGATTTTTCTTAGAGATTTTTGTTTTGTCATGAAAATAACCAGTTATAAGAGTACACGTTTGCCGGGGGCCCAGGCCCCCTTAATTGAAGTTCAATGATTCGTTCAATCAGCATTTTCCAAGGCTAATGTGTTTTTTTAAGTATTTTGTGCATAAAAACCTGCGAGGTTGGAGGTGAAATATTGAATTGTTTTTGAAAAATGGTACAATAGATGGTTACGCTTACTAACCATGTTATTGTCGGGCTGCATTTACATCGCGCTTGGCCCCTGGCACTTTGGAGATTTTCGCAACATCTTTCTGTCAAATATAGGTGAAGACCAAAAAAAATCTTACGATTTCAGCTCGGGGCCCCAAGCTGGTACTGCGTCATGTTATGGTAAATCCGGCCCTGATTAATATATTACGTTCACGAAAAGGCTAGATGTGGGCCTGAGACAGCAGCTTTTAGGACAAAAACTCTCCATTTTCTCCGGGTAATACGTTTAAATTGGCTGACAAAAATTGAATTGAGGGGGACCCGGCGCCCCTGGTCTTCAATATTGTTAATTAGTTATACCGTTGTCAGCGAAAAATGCTAAAAAGAAACTGAAACTGAAGAAACAATAGGCTTTTTTGTCACATTTTTGTCATTGGTGATTTCAATTGGGGAGGGAGGCCCTGCCCTCCTCTCATTGCCTACGCCTATGCTCCAAGTGCGGAAAACAAAAAAGGTGTCCGCAACTTTTCCGCGAGGTTTCTGGCGTTTTCTAACGAAATTTCAACTGTTCAAAAAATAGTGCTGTCCTCGAGCCGAGGACAAGGCAATTTTCGAGGACTTGAGGCTTCGAGGCCAAGGCCAAGGACTTGAGGCTTCGAGGCCAAGGACTTCAAAATGTGTCCTCGAGGACGTCTTCGAGGCCAAGGACGTTCTCGAGGACTCCACTTCTGATTTTTAGAAGTAAATAATAATTCATTTGCTGATTTGCCTTGGACATTTCAGTTTTAAAAATAACCACTTTTAGAAGTACCTGTACGACCAGGGGGCTTGGGCCCCCTCAATTCAAATTTAATAATTTATCCAATAAGCATCTCCTTTAGCTAATTTTTTTTTTTAATATTTTGTCGCGTAAAAACTGGCGAGGTCCAGGGCTATTGTTATTTGAAGTTGGTGCAATAGTTGGTTGGTAATCATGTTAAAGCATTACGTTTATAAAACGGTTAGATAAGGGTCTGAGGTTGCGAATTTTAGGACAAAACCCTGAATTTCTCTCGGGTTATTCGTTTAAATTGCATGGCAAGAATTTGAATTAAGGGAGCCCCCTGGTCGGCAATATTAACATTATTGCTAATCAGGGCTGTAGTCGAGACCGACTCGTCCGAGACCGCGAAATTTTTCCGAGACCAAGACCGGTCTCGATCTCACTTTTGGCTTCGAGACCGAGATCGGCAAAGTTCGAGACCAAGACCGAAAAAATGACGTCATCAACCGCTTTTTTGAATTTTTGAAAAAAAGTTTTTGGAGCTCATAATTATTTGCTCATTAGTTGGTTTTATGATTATATAAATTGATTCAGATGACAAAGTGCTGTAGTCCAAGTGACGATTACTTCATCAAAACATCTAAACATATCATTTTAAGTAGATTTTCACCAAAAAAAAAGATCCTTTAACTAAACTTAATGCCTCTTATTCAAAGCTCGAAGCCTGGTCACCTTTATTTTTGTCAGAAATTACGGGTCAATAAAACTGACGCAAACTTAATGAAATAAAATTACAAAAAAAATTGTAAAAAGCTATTTGTATATTTGAAGTACCGTATTAAAGATATAGCTACAAAAACGCAGCCAGGAGTTTCATTTAGGAGATGGGGGGATTTCTAAGCGCGTAACTACGATTATACTAAGAGAAGGCTTAAACAAAACAATACAATTTTTACCAAAAAATATTTAGTTGCAGGGTTGCAAATTCGATCGATTTTTATTTGAGTTCGGTCTATTTTAGAAAGTCCAAGTTCGAGTTCAAAAATTTAAATTTTTTTGAGTTTAAGTTCGATAAAAATATCAATGGCTCTACGCTATGAATATTTGCCACTACAAAATTAATGAAACAATAAATGATAATTCAAGGACTATCATATGTTGTTTAATATTCTGTTTAAAGTAAAATATAGATTTTTGAATTCATCAAATACGATAAACAACGTACTTTTCTGTCACGGATAGACCGCACTAATTTGCCTAAAAGATATTTTCACTAAGGATTCACACTTTTACGTTGTGCTAGCCTATTTAATACAAAATTTTGTATGAAGCTTTCAATTCGAAAATTGTGTTACCAAAATTAATTTTGTTGCAATAATTAACCGCCGCGACTTATTTCATATATCGTGAATCTTTTCAATCTCAAACTCATTTCTTTTAATTGCTCACTTTTTGAAAAAAATTGAACTCGCAGATTTATTCCACTGAGCTGCAAATACTATCTAAATTTCGTACTTTTTTTACAAACTGTAGAGTAGACCATTGGTTCTCAACCTTTTTTCAAAGCGAATTACGTTTATTGAAAAAATCAATGGTGTAAAATTTTGTGGCCCATGTATATTCTGATGCATAGTTTAAATTAAAAGCTATGCAGAAAAAAAACCTTTCATTATGACAAAACTGTGTTGAAAATCATACGAAGAAGTTTTCACTGAAATGTTTATGAATATTTGCTATTTAGCTTTCAATATCCTTACCAATAATGTCCTTACGCAGTCTGACATACGTGACCTTTGATTTCTAGTCTCCCCGAGCACAAAGCTTCTTCACTGCGTGAATTCTATGCTAGTTGGTCGAGCGGTAACGCGTTCGTCTCTGGAGCGGGAGGTCTGAGATTCAAATCTCGGCCGGTCAAATCGGACACAGTGTTGCCAACGGCTCGCCACCGCTGCGATATTTCTCCGAAAAGAGCTGTGTTGCCAGAGCGCAATGACGCGGAGATATACGCCCAGTAAACTTGTTACACGCTTCGGCGTATTACAGTGAGCATAATGAAAGATTAAATTTGAAAATATATCGTTTACCACTTCTAAGCGTTTTACACTTTTGCGATCTTGAGAAACTCAAAATTTCACAGCTGGAGTTTTTTGTAACAAAAATGTAACTAGGGTTGACTACTATATGCGTTTATTTTAATACTGTATTGCTTTCTGCAAGTTTCACTCTTTGTAGATGTTTACAAAAAAATACTCTAAAAAATTTTTAGGCGACCCATAGGTTGAGAATCATGGGAGTAGATAACTGTTTACGCAATGATAGTAAAGTCAAGTTTTCGCTATATAAGAGACAAATTCCTTATCACTTAATTAACTCAAGATAAAACGTTGCGTCGCTTTTCCACCTTAATCGTTTCTTTTTTTTATACTCCTAGCTGTTTTTCTAGGTCGCCTAAGCATAAAAAGTGAAAAACATGCACTGTTGGGAAAATCACAATCTCAATTTACAAAGCTTGATCAACAAAAATATTTCAAAGGATTTTTTAATCGTTAAATTTCGTTCTACGAACTCGGCCAGTTTTATTCTAGTTTAAGTTTGAGGTCAGCAAAAGCGAGTTCGGCAAAAATACCGAGTTTTTTCGAGTTCAAGTACGAGTATGCAGCACTGTCTTGTCGTCGCGCTGAGCAAACTGTTGTAACTTAATTGTATCTCATCCAGAGGTTTGCCCCAGTCGCTGGACAATTTTTGTGATTTTTCGTAAAAAATAACCATTTGAATCATATTTCGCACGTTTTTAGAACTACTTAATTGCTAAGATTCTTAATTGCTAAAATCGCTAAGAACTTAATTGCTAAGATTCGGAAGCCGTTTGAAAGAATTAAAATGCTCAACCACTTTAGCCCCTCTTCTTTACCTGTACAGGTCAAGTCCATGACACGTTTAAATGCTTGCATTCATGAATCAAATTTTGTAAGTGATATGACTAAAAAGAGGAGAGCTGCAGCCCACTTTGCCCTCCTGTTTGCGTCACTTGCCATTTTACATTTAGCTTAGGCCTATACATCATGAACAAACAAAATTTGCCAATTTTAAAGTAGTGGGTTTGTTCGCTGTTGACAAAGAGACAAAATATACACTGTAGGTTAGCATATCACTGTTGCCGACAATTGACCAGTAGCGTAGCCAGCAGAGGGGGGGGGGGTTGGGGGGAGCTCGAACCCCCACTGGCCTGAAAAATATGCAAAATAGCACGTTTTTAGTGCTTTTGAGGCCGATTTTTGCTCCAAAAATGAAAACAGCCCCCCCCCCCAAAAGATTCGGGAGCCAAAGTTGTGAAGAACTTACCGTTGTTTGCAGTGGTGCCGATCTTTGTTGAGCATTGGGGGGGGGGATAATTTGCAATTTTACCCCAATTTTGCCCTATTTTCAACATTGGGGGGGATGAACCTCGACCACGATTTTGTTCAGGTGTGGAAATTTAGTGAAGACAAAAAAAAGGTCTTCATCGAAAATACAGGGTGGGCCAAAAAAAATGTTACCACTTTTAATCCATGCACAAATTTTAAAAATGAACATTTATTCGAAATTTTTTTCACAGATGTTTAACAAAAATATCCAATTAAAATTTGATAACAAAGTCTTTTCACTTTGTCTCTTGTTTCTTACACAGTTCAATAATTGATAACATGTTCAATCCAAGCTCCTCTTCTGTGGAGTACAGCTGCAACACGCACATTGAAGTTTGTGATGACATTGCCGCACATCTCAAGAGAGATTCTTCGAATTTCCTGACAGATGTTGGTCTTCAGGGCTTCAATGGTCTGTGGGTTGTTGTAGTACACCCTCTCCTTCAGGTACCCCCATAGGAAGTAGTCTGCGGGAGAAAGATCAGGAGACTAGGCAGGCCATGGGTTGTTCGTACGCCGTGAGATGAGTCTATCTCCAGGAAAGTACTCGTTGAGGAAATCCAGTGAGACATTTGAGCAATGTGGAGGAGCACCATCTTGCTGGTAAATGACGTTATTCATATTGACTCCCTGCTTTCTCCTAAGAGCAGGAACATGAAACAAAAGTCTTAGTAATTTTGAAAATGGTTAGAATATAAAAAGTGGTAACATTTTTTTGGCACACCCTGTAGAACACTTTTTCCCCAAATTTACGCTCAGATGTACAGCCATTCAAATTATTGGGGGGGATGCAGATGTGGACCATTGTCAAACTATTGGAGGGGATACAGCCAAATTATTGGGGGGATATATCCCCCATCCCCCCTTGTTTTGGTACCCCTGGTTGTTTGGACCAGAATAGTGGATTTTTTTGGTTCTGAAGCTCACTCAAAGTCGGTGAAGACCATTCTTTTTTTTTTTTTTCTTTTTTTTTTTGAGATCACCTAATTTCGGCCAGAAAAACCCTTTGAATTTTTAATTTCAGCCGGAAAAAACCTTTAAATTTCGGTGAAGACCTTTTTTTATTGGAGATCACCTGCATTCGGCTGGGAAAAAACCTTGAATTTCTGATTTCGACCGGAAAAACCTTTTGAATTTCGGTGAAGACACTTTTTTTCTTTTTTTTTTTTCGGAGATCACCTAATTTGACAAAAAAAAACACCTCAATCTAATTTAAAACTAATGAAAATTTGGGTCAAGTTTGTTTTCGGTTGCATCAAACTTCCAAAAAAGCCCCCATTGCGAAATCCTGGCTACGCGACTGCAATCGACAATAAAGTATTATGTACACAATGTATTCACTCTTTATTGATGAGAACCAGTAAATTTTGAATTGTGAATGACTGTTTTTAATTTTTTGCCGATTTTCAGCCCCATTTGTTTTTTATTTTGTTCTTAAATTTTGAGAGCATCGACGTCAATTTAAGCGACTATGTTTGTAAAACAGTTAAATTCCCATAGCTTTGTCTACTTCAAATTAAGTTTTTTTGCTTCTTCAGCAGCGTCGTAAAATTGCAAAAGCGAAAAGGCGAACTTTTTTCAACAATTGCTTAAACAGCTGCCAAAAAATTTCTCACTTATTTGTGCAGCACTCCATAATCTCAAAATAGTAGCATTGTGTACATCCTTTGACACAAAAACTTCTGTCACATGGGGATTAAAAAAGTCGCAAAAACATCTGCAGGGCTCGAATTGGGCAAGAACGCTGTAGTTTTGCTTGGACTCTAGTTTCGTTCATCGTCATCAAAACCACTATGTGTGAATGACGTCTTTTCTCATGTAAAAACGCGACAATCTTAATCTCCAGGTGCAAAACCTCTTTGTCCAACCAATAATGTAACCGCTTCGTTAGCTTCTAACAAAACTACATTTTACTTACAAAATTTACACAATCTCGCTGTTTTATTTTTTCTAACAAAAATTACAAAATTAGCTTTTTTTTTACTTATAAAAAAAATTACCCGATCTCGAGACCAATTTTTGAGCTACGAGACCGAGACCACAATGGTTCGAGACCAAGACCGGTACAAAACAGCCGAGACCAAGACCGAGACGGAGACCACAAAAAGTTGGTCTCGAGACCTACAGCCCTGTTGCTAATCATTACTGTTGTATACGAAAATACTGAAATGAAGTGAAGCTGAAGAAACAATAGGCTTTGTTCTCATTATTTTCATCGTCAGTAGTATTTCAATTGGGGGGGCCTCCTGGCTACGTCCTTATCAACGACTTAATCAACAGACAATAGGTTTACCCGAATGCTCAGGTTTAATGATTACAAGTTTGTAGTCACACCGACTATGAAATTTAGCATAGTCAAACTGCAAAAAATATTTAAAAAACATACCGGTATCAAAAAAGCTTAAACGCAAAACAGAAAAACAACAACAAAAGAATTAAGCTCAATCGAGGAGAGAAAAGTAAATGCAAATCTTTGTTACGATGGAAAATTTTTGTCCCTTGGCAAATTGTCATTCTCAAAATAAAAATTAAACCTGTCAGCATCACTGCAGCTGCAAACTGCAATAAACATATTCTATGATCTGATGATGCAATGCCTACACTGTTTGCGCGATGATCATAACCATATTACTCTATTAATTTGTTGACAGATGATTAGCTGGTAAACGCTTCCACATATTTTTAGTTATCACCACACGTATATATTTGTCTGTAAATGCCATGTGCAAAATCTAGTATGGAATTGGTATGGAAATATGGAAGATTGTCTTCCATTCCATTCTTGAAATCTAGTAGAAGCTAGTCATGCAAACGCTCACGCACGAGCCATTGCCTTTTTCTTAAACATTTGGTTTAAATATGACATTTTGTCACTGCATTGCCGCAAGCTGGGCGGTGTAGTGGTTGTGATGCTCAGCTCTGAACCCTCTGTGCCCGGGTTTGGTTCGTGGATGGGTTGTGCATGAGTGATGCAGTATGCAGGAGCTTGAAAGGAAGAGCACAAAGCTATTTCTTTTTGCTTCAAAACCTTGTATTACAGTTTGGGTTGGGGCAGGAATGCCAGCTTGAGGGGGATAGCAATTACTTAGTAGCAGCTTCTTAGCTTACGAAAGCGACGTATTGTTACGCTTGAGTGCGACTCCCTGCGTAAGTTTTGCACGACTAGCTCCTCATTTGAAATCTTCCATTCCATTCCATTCTGGCACAAAGAGCTAGTCTTGCAAAACTTACGCAGGGAGCCGCACTCAAGTGTAGTGGTACGTACTTTCGTAAGCTAAAAAACTGCTGCTACGTAATTGCTATCCCCTCAGGCTGGCATCGCTGCCCCAACCCTAGCTGTAATGCAAGGTTTTGAAGCAAAAAAAAGAGAGCTTCGTACATTTCCTTCCCAGTTCCTGCATACTGCATCACACACTCACAACCCAACTGTGACTCAAACCCAGGTGCGGAGGTTGGTAGCTGAGCACGATGACCACTACACTGCCTAGCTTGCAACAATGCACTGACAAAAAGTCGTATTTAAACCAAATGTATGAGAAAAAGCAATGGCACGTGCGTGAGAGTTGCATGACTAGCTTCTACTCATTCTGGCATCTTCCATACTTCATACCGAAATTTCCCTTCCATTCCATACCATGCCCTGCTGGTAGAAGCTAAAGCACAGTAGGCAAGTTATTAAAGCAGGCATAGATCTATTTCTAATTTAATAAAACCACATCAGAGAATAATTGGCCCTACATACAGAAAAGTTCTTGTGGTTCTTACACTTTTTTGAGAAGCAACTCTTTGATTCTGTCACCTTTGGAGGAGTCCCGAAGAGACAGAATAAAAGCTGTTGAAGCTGTTCTATGATCTTTTTCTTTATTGTTTTTGGCAAATCCTGGATTTCCTATCGTAAATAACGAGCGCTTCCGAATACCCTTAGTTTTGCGGGTATAAGAGCACCTGGGAATGCAGCAATTTGACCCTGACATTATTAGCCCTACAGCCAACACTTGTACTTAAAGTTCTTTCCACACAAAAAGTCTAGCCTTTACAGAATTGCTAAAATACTCAATATCTTTAAAAAATTAACACACACCGAACTTTAAAAGGCGTTTTAACTAGCCTTTTTAGCCGAAAATGAAAACACACTAGGCACCTCCAAGCAAACAATTTCAACACGAACTGAAAACCTACCACGTGCAGTCAAGCGTAACGTGTCTTATTACATGTCTTTGAAATGCGTATTTGTAACCATTTTATTAAAGTCTATATTTGTCGAGAAAAAATACTAAAAAATGTTAAAAAATTCAAGAGACTAATATTTCAAATTTGAAAACAAAACTCATTCGCGTTACCGAGTAAACGCCAATTAATAAAACCGTGACGTCATTAGTTGCCGGTCCATGTATATAGTAGCTAGTCTATGATGCCATCGCAGACATTTCATGCTACCAGTCGAAATAGTAAGACAGAAAAGCGGTGTTTGGGTACTTTTCTGTCGGGTTTTCCAACTCTCCAGTGCACATCCCTGGGATTTATGTGGTGTAACATCAGGGCCGGATTTGCACTGCGCGAGGCTCTTGGCACTTTTGCTATTCGTTGCATTATCCAGGCAAATAAAGGTCAAGACCAAAAAAAGTCTTTGCAAAATTTTCGTCGCAATTACTAGTCAAGCACGGGCCTCCTGGCACTGCGTGATAGTGCTATATGGTAAATCCAGTCATGTGTGACATTCCATTGGGCCACGATTGGGCAGTGTCGACCAACGTAACGTTAAATAAACATACCAAGCGCTTCCTTGAATAAAAGGTGTCGACATTGAACCTGCGTAGAAGTTGGTTTCGAAGGATCATCATTAGAAGAGTTTAGTGTCACTAAAAAAATCCCTTCTTAAAACCTGAACTGAAACTAGTGCAAAAGAACTGATGTATTTGCTAATCATAAACGATGCTTAAAATTCATTTTGCGGAACTAAACGTCGAGATTAAACCTTGTCAAGAACAAAATAAATCATTTAGGAACGATTTTGATGAACAAACGTCTGTATGGAGTTGTCTTAAACCATTTTGCAACCGAAAGACGATGTCTAATTAAGTCGGAGGATTAATTTAACGCCTCCTCAAACCAAGGTATTGCATAATGAGAAGAAACCGTCAACGATTCCGCTTTTTTAGGAAGCGAAATAACCTATTTCATTTTTGCATGTCTTAGTGACCTCGGATATTACTCAGTGACTCTATTAAAATTGAATGTAATTCGCTAAACGTACTGCAAAAACGACCACTCGTCCAGCACAATATAATATAATCTAGGAAAAGACTGTTTCACCGGAAATTTCTATTTACTTTTTTATAAATTCTGACCCAAATCTAATCTTAATCCAAATTCCTACTCTAAAACTAGCCCCAAGTCTAACCGCAACTCAAATCCTGTAATGTTAACCCACAGACTTGAAGACCGAAAGGTCCCTTCGTTGTCTCCTGGCCAAGGCAACTTGATGAATAAAATGTATAGTTATAGCTACAATTAAAAGAGTAAATGAAAAATGCACAAATGATTTTTCCTCATTTTTGTTATACTCTCTTTAACTTAAAATTTTTCAGAGAAATAGTACTTCCCTATACGTTCTGTTAAAATCACCACAGAACTCAGATTATTGCCAATTTCAGTTTGAATGCATTAAAATAGTAAACTGCCCCTTTGCTATAGTACTTAAATGATTGTTTTCTTACCTATTACAACCACCACAATTATTGCGATCACAAAAACTAGCAGTATTGCACTGAATATCCCATATTTCTTCCGAGTCTGGTTGCAAATCATTGAGGAGGTAATCTTCGTTGTACTTCCAGTGCTAGTAGAAGAGCGGAATAATGGACGGCCGCTGATCGACTCTAAACACAAGTAGGTATTCTTATATTGATACTAGCCGAAAAAATTGATTTTGATCCCGATTGAAACCCATTTCTTTTTCTTTTGTTGAATTATCTAAATCAGTTTCTAGTTACTTTGAGATGCCAATTGAGTGTCATCAGAAAAACAAAAGTAATCGTAGATACGTAAGTTGTAGCGTTAAGATGACATGTAATTTTAAATTTTTTTCTTATAAACTACTTCAGTGCTCAAATTAAGCCTGTCTTAATAATTCCACTGCTTTAAAATTCTGATTCTATAAAAAACTTTGCTATGTCATCTTCTAACTTTATATAAAAATAGTGAAACAGCATAATTCGGCTATATAATGGTTTTGGCAGCAGAACTGACTGAAAACTTCAAATCAGCCACCTCTCCGCTGACCAGAAAGCCGAATACTTCTCATATATCTTACTAGAATATGACATCGCAAGTGATATCCTGGGAGTTCACGAAAATGTCTAACTTTCTTAACCAAAGAACTTCGCAATTGCGTTAAGCGTGTTTATGATTGTTGATAGTCATATCTGAAATACATCGCTTTCGAATTTCATAATGTTCTATTAACTTAGTCAAGTTTGTGTTTAACTGCTTTCAAAATTTAAATGTCTGGAAAAGATACATATAAATATCTATCACATCTTGTTATAACTTTGAAGGAGTTTAGTTGAATTTTCGCTCAGCAGTGCAATTGTTAAAATTGCTATGAGGCGCCGTTTGTCTAAAATAATTTTTTCATTTTATAAGGACAAATTTTACTACGATTTGACATATCTACAGCAATATGACATATTGCAACAATATGTAACATATCTACTGCAATATAACATATTGCAACAATATGTAACATATCTACTGCAATATGACATATTGCAACGGTGCAATATGTGACATACCTACTATGATATGACATATTGCAGCAATATGTGACATATCTACCGCACGTCGGAACAGTTGGCGCCTTTAGGATGCTTTTTGTTTGCTGATTCATTTTGCTACCATAAGACGTCAAGTGCTTTGAATCACTTGGGTGCGAACACACTTTCGCGCCATTTCTGCAGGCAATTAGGATCTTTTCACAGCATTTCAACTACTGGAATCAATGCAGAATGAAATCAAGCACTGCTACTTGTAGTTGGTGCATGTCTGACAGTCTGAGGCCTTGGGAACATACCGGAAGTTACCACTCATAGGGATTTCACCCGAGTGGGAAATTTTTATCAGGCGTGTGGTAGGAATTTTAGAATGTTAGTGCCAGGACTGAATTTGATTTGAATCACTGTCGTAATTATGATTACGTATTTACTCTATTTATTTCATTCATCGCGCTACACTTAATTGCTGAGCGTTTAGCAAGCTCAACAGCAGATACTATTTTTGACCAGGCCACAGTCCAGATTGACAGAGATACTTACCTCTCGTACCGGCATTATCGCAGCTCCTACCTACCGTATCTGCATACCCTAGACTGGCTAGACTAAATTGTTGAACATTATTTATGCTGATTCTTTTTTCTTTTTTTTTGTGTGTTTGTTGTTTACTATGAACCTTGCTTCAAGCTGTTTATGCTTGCCGCTTGTGTCTGAAATAAACAAGTAATAATAATAATATTACAGCAGAAATGGCGCGAAAATGTCTTTGCGCTTAAGTGATTCAACGCACATGACGTCATTATGGTAGCGAAATAAATCAGCAAACAAAAAGCACCCTAAAGGTGCCAATTGTTCCCACGTGCGGTAGATATGTCACATATTGCTACAATTTGTCATATCTCAGTAAATATGTCACATACTGCTGCAATATGTCATATCGCAGTAGATATGTCACATATGTTGCTGCATTATGTGACATATCGCTGCAATATGTGACATATCGCTGCAATATGTCACATATCGCTGCAATATGTCACATATCGTCGCAATATGTCACATATCGTCGCAATATGTCACATATCGTCGCAATGCAGTATGTCACATATTGCAGCGATATGTTACATGTATTGCTGCAATATGTCATTTCGCAGTAGATATGTCAAATCGGGGCAAAAGTTGTCCTTATAAAAAGAAAGAAATGTTTTAGACAAACCACGCCCCATAAATTGCGGTTACAAACAAAACTCTCATTAAACAAATATTTCGACAATAACCCTTTGCTCCGTTTGAAATACAGAAACAAAAACTTTTGATCTGAAAATGCCAATATGATTTTTGGATTTTGCAACTTGCATTATCTTGACCAGAAATTTGACACACTATCCTAAATATCAAATCTACACCCTAACTAGCCCATTCCAATATTTTTTAAGAAGAATTTTATATCAGCACATATATGAACAGTTCTACAAATTTTTCTCAAAATCTAAGAACTAAATTAAACAATGCCTGCCTTAGCAATTACAGTAACGTTAACAGTTACAGTTTAGTAAAAATACTCGGCTATACAGCTTAAATCTAACACAGCCATTAAGCTCAAGTTCCTAAACAGGTTAAATGTTGCAGTAACTCCATAGGTTTGGCTCTTCTCCTTTTTTGTTATACCAATTTATTGCGAGAACTTACCGTACAGTTTGAAGGTCCATTTAAGGACTAATTGTCCAACATGGTATTGCGAAGTTTGGCATGTTTTATCTTTATTTTATACTAGCCTACCGGTTCTCTTTGGTTATGTCCAGCTGGAATACTATGCAGTAAAGATTAAAAAAACTTTAAGGAACCCATATGCATGGTCTCCTCAATGTGGCCAATTTAATTTGTTATCTTTAATCTTTGATTCATATTGACTTATCCAATACATTTAGTTTAGCTTTTGTAGTTAATGGAGGGAAGTGCCAACACAATTGGAACACCCCTGTAGTATGAAATCCTCACTTTTTTTCATATTATATTTTTACCTATTTTAAAAATTTTATTTGTCTGGCTTGAGTGGTTAAAACTTTTGAAGGAGGAGGACTCTCCAATGCGGCACTTCAAATTAGTGATATTTTATTTATCTATTCTGATTTTCTTTTTCTTTTATATTTAGCTATTCTAAAAATTTCATAGTGAAGTAGTAATAGTTTATTTCAAAGCCAGCGAAGTTTAAAATCACAATTAAATCGCAAGCAAAGCACGTTAACGATCATATCTACTGGCAATAGGGATGAAGCGAAGCGACCAAAGTGGTCTTCAAGTCTACTTCTACCCTCATGAATAAAGTTACAAAGTTACGAGATGGAATTTGGAAAATTTTGGCCAAACAAATATTTACAACTTTTGCTGAACCAGATCGAGGTTTCATACATATATTTACATCAGAACGAGGTTGTATAACACCAGAAAAATTGGAACACCTACAGAAAACAATGCAATTTTTATTTACAAACAAGCAAAAATAAAAAAAAAGAAGAAAAGTTCTATTTACATTAGAAAGTGGTGCAATTGCAAGGCACCATAAAACACTCGGTTTAAATCAATTAAAATGATTTACAAACATAAACATCTTGTCGTATAAAAAGCAAGTAGTTAAATATTATCACGACAAATTTTATAGACAGACAGAACTCAAATTTTATAGTCATTCCAAATCAATTGTGGTAACTTTCTAGCAATAAATTTTTCAGTCTAGATTTAAATGTTTTTAGAGATTTAGATTTTTTAATTTCAAGGTCTAGTGAGTTCCATATTTTTGGACCTTGATATTTAATAGACCTTTGAAGTTTCAGAGTTTTAAAAAAAGGTACAAAAAAATTATGTGAGGCGGTTGCTCTGATAGGTTTAACATGAATATTATTAAGCGCTGTAAAATAATTTCGAAAAGTAGATGGAAGTTGTCCCAATTTATAGTTGTAAACAAATGCTGCAGTTTCTAGTTTAACTAAGTCTTGTAATTTAAGAATTTTAAGTTTTGCATAATGTGGAGTTGCTCTATCATTCCATGTTCCATTACCTACAATTTTTACTGCTTTGTTTTGAAGAGTAACTAATTTCTTGAGGTACGTTTTATAAGTTGAGCTCCAAGTCATTATCCCGTATTGAATATGACAGTGAAGTAAGGCATAGTATAAACTACATAAGGCCGATGTGTTTAAATACACTTTAACTTTTGAAAGGATTCCTACTGCTTTAGATAGCTTGCGGGCCAAGTTGTTAATGTGAGGTTCAAAAGACAAGGAATTATCAAAGATAAGACCCAAGTATTTTGACGTGCTGACAGAAGGAAGATTAGAATCAAATGGGGACGAAATTAAAGATAAGATAGCTCCTTGACCTCGATTTTTTGGTTGTATTAATATCAAATTTGATTTTGATAAATTAAGAGTAAGTTTGTTAGCTATCATCCAATTTTCTAGTGAAGTAATTTCAGTCGTAATTTTTTTATGAAGATCTTTTATATTTTTATCTTCTACAATTAAACAGATATCATCAGCAAACAGTCTTGGTGTGTAAGAAACACTGGTACTAATATCATTAATATAAATGTTAAAAAGAAGAGGTCCCAATACAGAACCTTGAGGAACACCATAATTAATTTTTTTAAAATTTGACTGTTGAATATGTCTAGCTTGAATGGTTGAAAAGTTTGAATTCTGAAGGACACAAGTTTTGCTGCCTCAAACGTTTTGTCAAATTTTATCTTTTCTTAATATTAGCTTCTTTATCCTAAAATTGTGATGTGTCTCGCTCGTACAAGTAAAAAGTGTGAATTTTGGCGTCCTCATTTGAAAGGGATCCACATTGTGGTACTCCCAAATTTTTTCAAATTTTCTTTTTCGTATTTTTCTATTCCGAAAATTTCATCAGTCCAGGGTGAGTGGTTCAGTTTTGAATTTTAGCGTCCTTGTTTGAGGAGGATTGTTTCATTTTGGTACAGCCAAATTTTGTCAAATTTTAACTTTTCTTCGTTTATGCCTATCCTAAAAATTTCATGTGTCTAGCATGAGTGTTTAAAAAGTTGGAATTTGGCGGCCCTGTTTGAGGGGTATCCCTCATTTTGATATATCCAAATTTTGTCAAATTTTATCTTTTCTTCATATTTGCCAACCCTAAAAATTTCATGTGTCTAGCATGTGTGGTTAGAAAGTTTGATTTTTGGCAGCCCCATTTAAGGGGGACCCCCCATTTTGGTATCCCAAATTATTTCAAATTTTATGTTTCTTTTATATTTACTTCCCTTAAAAATTTCGTGTGTCTAGCTTCAAAGGTTAAAAAGTTTGAATTTTAAAGGTCCCTGTTTGGGGGTCACCACCAATTTTGGAACCAATAGTTTTTGTTTGGTTTAGTTTATTTTTGATATCTAGCCTCTCCGAAAATTTAATTTACCTAGCTTTAATGGTTTAAAAGTTCAAAATTTTGGTGGCCCCGTTTGAGGGAAAACCCCACTTTGATACCCCCAAATTTTGTCAAATTTGATCTTTTTGTGATATTTGACTACTCTAAAAATTTCATGTGTCTGGCATAAGTGGTTAAAAATTTTGAATTTTTCCGGCTCTGTTTGAGAGAAACCCCCTATTTTGGTACCCCCCAAATTTTGTCAATTTTTATGTTTCTTTTATGGTTACTTACCTTAAAAATTTGATGTATATAGCTTTAAAAGGTAAAAAGTTTGAATTTTGAAGGCCCGTTTGGGGGTAAACCCCCATTACGGCACCTCCAATTTTTGTTAGGTTTAGTTTTTTTTCAATATCTACCCATTTTGAAAATTTGATTTATCTACCTCCAACGGTTAAAAAGTTCAAAATTTTGGAGGACCCCCAACCTGGCCTCCCCAATTTCAGTCAGTCACTAGTCCTTCTTGATATCTTCAATCGCTCAAACTTTGAATACAGTGCGTTAAGCAGTTTAAAAGTAGATAGCCGGAGAATAATAAAAAAATTAAAAAAAAGTAAGAAAAAAGAAAAAAAGAAGAAAAATAGTATTCAAGTTGGGGTAAAGAAACATAACCTAGAGAAAGATGGTTAATAGTGCGCTCAAAAATCATAAACCATTTCTGATCAATATTGGGAATTACCGAGACATATCAGTTCAAAATCGTCCACTTTTGACCTATTTTTGACCTGCAAAATTTTGGTCACGTGACCTAGCGTCCCCAAACTCGGTTTGTAAAAAGCATTCATAAGCATCCACATTGTGTCTAAATTTCAGCTTTGCACGTCAAGTGATTTTGGAATTATAAGCGATTTAAAAAATTTTCAAACCAAAAATTACCGTTTTTTATGTTTTTTTGTGTCTCAGTTCACCATCACGTGACCTAGAATCCCCAAAATTAGCACACAAGACGCTTTTATTATGTCTTATGCTGAGTGCAAATTTAAACTTTCTAGGTTTTACCGTTTGTCAGTTAGAAGCGAACCAATCCTCATCAGCCAAAAATCGCGAACAAAACCAAAGGTACTTCGCGCTAGCGCGAAGTCCCAATAAACTAGCACTTTTGGAATGGTTTACGGCACTTCGTCTATTAAAGCACTTTGCCAATAACGTATCGATACAAGTAAATTGTACTGTACACCATTGCTCACGAGACCTAAATACGATTGTAACAACTTACTAATGGGTTTACTTTGGATTTTGTTTGGAAGTTGCTGGTCCGAAAACCAACTACACTTTGTATCAGACAAGCATTTAATATCAAAGTATGAGCAAAAACTGCAATACTACTTTTGCAACTTCATCAAGGAAAAGAGCTTATATAAAAATGCAAAATATTTTGCCAAAAACACAATTCGCAGCCTAGCTTGCTAACCGCAACTATTCGATATTCATTTCTACAATTCTCTGAGTATCGATGTCTGTAACAGCAAAATCGTGAACAGGGTTGTCACGAATCTGTTTATTATTTACAGCGCTTTTTTGCAATTTTTCTATCTTTTACGTCACTAACGCGTACGTAATAATAAAAATAATAATCTGCGACAGGTCTGCAACTTGTCTTAAAAATAACCCAAACCGCAGGGGAAACAAAACTTTTTACATTAAGGGGCCTAAGAATTTGTGTGTATTTTAGCCACATAAATTCTACAGCAAAAAATGCCATCTCAAAACACGAAATACTTGTACACAGTTTTTTATAGAGCTTAAATTAACCAAATTGGTAATATTTGGTATATTCACAGGAACTTATATTTAAACTATGTACCGCCTCAAAATTATTTTACTGTAGGTGATAGGCTACTTGATATTGCACCACCTAATACTTGATATAGTAATGTTTCTAGGAGTTTAAATTGTTTTACTTCTAAATTATTACTTTACTCTTGTTGTATAAAAGCTGCATTATTTAAAAAACAACATTCAAGCTTTATTGCATATTTGCTGAATCAGAGCTGCAAGTGGGGCCGGACTTTACTGGTCGGGTTCGGGCCGGATTCTGGCTTACGATTGACAAAATGTCGGGCTTACTGCAAGCTTGATATGCGTACTTGTCTTGTGTTTTAGACATTTAGGTGCAATAAAAGTGTAATTAATATCACTTTTGAAACTGAATGACGACTTTGTTTGAGAATAATACCATTATTATCTTTATTGCGTCAAAGTTAATCATCAGTAAGTAGTCCAGTAGCGTAGCCAGGATGGGGGCCGTGGGGGCTATAGCCCCCCCCCCCACTGGTATGTTGACCAAAATGTAGAATGAGAAAAACAATACGTTTTTAGAACTTTTGAGACCGTTAAATGCACTAGAGTAGACTAAATAGTGATTTAAAACATTTTTTTGAAAC
>CAWYPQ010000558.1:0-26662 GCA_963965965.1 Trididemnum nubilum | reverse complement strand
CTGCATTTTTCTGTCAAGCATAGATTAAGACCAATAAAAAAAAGTTTTAAGACCCATGGTAAATCCAGACCTGGTTATTGCAATGAACGAGAAAATAATGGTATCTAACTTTTTTATGAACGTAATTTAGGTTCATAAAAAAGTTCATGAATGTAATTTACGTTCATGAAAAAGTTAGATACATACCATTATTTTCTTGTTCATTATTGTTGTACGTGTGTACTGTGTAATAGTGTACTGTTAAATGCAAAAATGCTAAAAGAAACTGAAACTGAAAAAACAACAGGCTTTAATGTCACATTTTTATCATTAGTGGCATTTCACTTACCAGTAGGGCCAACTGAATTAGGGGTGGGGGTTTGCCCCCCTGGTTATGCCTACGCTCTGGCCTTAATCTGCAAAAAAACCATGCTGGGTAGTAGGTAGTCATCTCAAAAAGTCGCACTAAAAAAGGGTGTATAGAAAACTATCGGTAGGGTCTGACAATGGTTTACCAAATTATTCTCATCAACCTGTGACAATTCGTGAAAAAAGTACTAGAAAAAATAAATTTTGATTCTCTGTTTTTTTTAAAATCCGTTAAATTACAGTATAGGCTACAATTCAAGAATGCAGACTGAGGCAAATGAGTGAGGGACCAAAAAATATTAATGATTTAGTACAAAACCGTAAATAAAACCTTCTTCTAATTCTGCATAAGTTTAGTAGGCCTACGGTACTCTTATATTTGACTTTCAGCTTTACGCTGTAAACAGGTTAAAGCTGAGGCTCTCATTTCGAAACACTCTGTGCAGAAAAGTTCTGGTATCCGATTTGCTGAATTGTGCAGTGTGATGTGAACGAACATTGTCAGAATCATAAATTACTCTAAAATACCTAGGCCTACCGGTAGTAGGTTTCTGGTCGTAAGTTTGACTGATGTCATGAAATTCAGCTAGAGAGTCACTGGGAATTTAAAGACCGCTTAATGTTATTTCATAATGGAGTGAAAAACTGTTAAAAACTCTTAAAAGTGCTGGGATTTGGCGTAAAATCTGCTTTTTGATCGACGTAACATAACTCGATTATTTCTAATAACTTTGAGAGATTTAAATTTTGAACTCGAATACAGGTAACCACAAAGCTGTTAAAGTTGGTGAAACAAAATTTGAAAAGAGAACATTCAAATCTGAAATTATTGATTTGACTATCACCAACCATTTTGAACAGATACTGTTGTATCTAAGATTAATGGTTGGACTGGTACAAGTAAAGTACCTAGATGACTTAGTAAAATCACCAGCAAATGTGACCCAACTTAAATGGTAGTGGTTAACTACCACCACTGATGAAGTACTCGAGTACAACGAGTACCATTTTTTGAGTACTCGTACTCGGAACCCCAGGTACTCGGTTGGTACTTGTACTTGAAGGTCAGTGTACACAGTACTCGGTCAAAAAAAGCGCCAAGTACACGAGTACATTTGGCCTTCGCTAAAAGTAATAAACAAAATAAATTTTTGAAAGCAAACTGCAGCCAATAAAATCTGCTGATTTATTGAGTTGCTTTTGCTTGAATCCGTGCAGACCGCAGCTGAACAAACAGCTTTTTAATGGTGAGAAAGAGTGAAATCAAGCGTTGGAACGTGGTAAAGTGATTGGGTCGACAGCACATAGTATTGTTTGACAACAAACGCCTTTCTGCTGCAGAAAACATGTGAAAGTTGCAGAAAATTTTAATTTGTTTTGCAATTAAAGTTATATACCTCAGAAATCGAGCCACACGTCTTACAAAGACTGCATCAGTTGGGTTAGCATTTTACGATTTCAGCTCAAGTGTTAATAGAATATTTTCCACAGTAAACGTATTACTGTAATCTCCCAATCCCAAATAATAGTTTTACTGTGGTATTGGTAGCGGTATTCGAAAAAGCATAGAATTAGATTTGGAGGCAATATTTTCAGGGTTAAATTTAGGTCAGATAGAGATAGTTTAGTTGCATACTTATTCTGTAGCTGAGTTGCAGCTGTAGGCAAAACTTTACTTTTTTTGCAAGAATTGATAAAATATCAAGTCCTTTGATAATGCATGTAAAATGCAATTGAAATATTAATGTGACTAAGCACTAATTAGGATTATTTTATAAAAATGAATGTTAGATCTGAAATTAAACAACAAAACAGTAAACAGGTAAATATACACAATAAAAACACCACTATAAATTACAGTAGTAGCTAGTAGCCTGGTAGCTGATATAAAATTGCAGCATTATTTTACGCTCACTTTACTTAGTCACCTCCTTCGAAATGCAGCATTATTTCAAAAACATTTACTAATACGTCATTTGCAGTTTAGTGTTACAAGTTTCAGATAGTCTTTAATTAAATGCATAGGAGGGCACAAGTCCGTTAATCATTAATCCGTTAATTACAAAGCTAACTTTTTCATTAACTTCTCAATCCGTCAAAAAAGTTTTTTCATGTTAACGAACTAAATTAACTTCCGTTAAGTTCTGTTAACTTCCAATAAGTTTTTTATCGTTACTATCTTGCACCATTCATTCAACGTACGGGTACAAACCAGTTTGCACTAGTAACACTTGTTGTGTATTAGCAAGAGCTTTATAGAAGAAAGTGAAGAAAGGAGCTCTTTTTTGCAGCAAATAATAAGCTGCAGCCTCATAGGTCTATTAATTATTGCTGTTTGCGATTTCCAAAGATTTTCTGATCACAGCTTCATTAGTGCATTTGAACTTATTGTTGTCTTGAAATTAGATCAGACTGTAAAATGTAACTTCCAAAACACAAAAAGGCCACCATAGCAATAAATTTGTCCTTACAATCAGCTCAACAACGTCAATACGTGCTCTAAAAGCGAGTGAATATAAAGAAATGTATATTACACGCAAAATGTTAACGAATTAACGGACTTTATTAACTTCCGTCATTAAAGCTGAAAATAACGGATTAACATTAACAGAGCAGAGTTGTAAGTTGAGCCAGGCTTTTTGGGTCAGGTTTGGGCCTAAAGTTGACAAAAATTTCGGGCCTAATTCGGGCCTGAGACGTACTTTTTGTCTTAGGTGCACAAAAATATAATCAAAATAACTCAGCAACATTGCTAAATTTTTCAGGCCAAACTTAACTTCGGTTTTTTTTCAGGCATGACTTGGGCTTCAAATCAGTTTTCAGGTTCGGGCATATATTTTTGGGTTCGGGCCTGAACTAGTCGGCCCATTTACAACTCTGTAACGGAGGTGTGAAGTTTGTAAACGGACTAGTGATTAACGAAGCTAACGTTTTGCATTAACTTGTCCACCTATGATTAAATGTTAATTGAATGTAACATTAAATCGCTAAAGCTCTCAAAAAATTGTTGTGGGTGATCATGTTTGGAGTAGAGGACTTTGAAAGCTTATTTGTGATTGAAAGAAGCATATGGTATACGAGGTGTCGCTATTAAATAACAAGACTGGTGTCATAAAGCAATTTTATTGAAGGAAAAATAATCACTTTATTTCGTTTCCCCTTTGATGTATTCTCCCTTAGCATCAACACAGCGTTTCATTACGATTTTCATAAAAAAAAGAACACGACAACACCCTTACCATTAAAAAAAAATCAACATTGCCTTGAATTTTGATTTTGCTTGCTTAATTCGTGGTCAGTTTGCAGTTTTCCAATGCATGGACTGCCTCTTTGTCTCTGGGTTGTACTGGAAAATTCATCTCTCATCGCAGATACAGTAATCACGCTGTCTAGAAATTTAGAATTTTCTTCAATTTGTTTTAAAATGTCAGAGTAAATCTCCTGGAGTTTTTCTTTTTGATCGCTAGTTAAAAGCTTTGAAACAACTTGTGCACGGACCTTTGTCATATGCAGATTCTCATGCAGAACTTGCCTCAGGGTCATTCTATTATAATACAGGCAGTCAATGTAACCCAACTTCTTAGAATTTTTTTGTTTTTGAGTATGTTGCAGTCCTAAGTGAGAGATGAAGATTGGTGTTGGTTTCATCAAAATCCATCAAGCGGTTTACGAGATATCAGCGTTAACATTTTGCCACTAGAGGCGCTAATTTTTATTTTGAAAACTAAAAAAAGTGGTTAAAATCATTATTTTTTGGGCTACATTGACAAACAAAATATGCATTCTTATGGTTTTGGGAACAAGGAATTCATATTTTCACTCAAAATGGTGAAAAAACCAAATCCCTCTAATTAGAAACTGAAAATTTTGGGGGTTTTCCACTTTGACGCCTCATATCTAAAATCTGCAAAAAAAATTTTTCCCCCAACCAAAGTCAAAAGACTAAGAAAAGCTAACTGCTTCATGTGGAATAATAAAATTAAAGGTGTTCTGTTGCATACTTCAGTAATTGATGGTTAAATTCAGTCAGAAATGTGAAATTTTTTTTTCAAACATATCATTGTGAAACAATACAAAGTGATGTCATAGTGAATGTTCTAGAATAAAGTCATTGTAAAATAATACAACGTGATGTCACAGTGAATGTTCTAGAATAAAGTCATTGTAAAATAATACAAAGTGATGTCATAGTGAATGTTCTAGAATAAAGTCATTGTAAAATGATACAAAGTGATGTCACAGTGAATGTTCTAGAATAAAGTCAATGTAAAATAATACAAAGTGATGTCATAGTGGATGTTCTAGAATAAAGTCATTGTAAAATAATACAAAGTGATGTCATAGTGGATGTTCTAGAATAAAGTTTTATCTGCTCAATCTTGTTAAGATTGGCCTTTTTTAGGTGAGAATTTACTTTGTTGCATGGTTAACGCATTAAAGCCAACAGACAGAGCAAATATTAAACTGACAATACGCATAAATTTTGAAAAGTTAAATCTAAAGCTTTTTATTAGCAGAAGATCAATCACAGAAACTTGTTAGCTATCTTGAACAAAATTATCCACACATTGAGTACTTTTCAGATGGTTGCGCTGGACAATACAAAAACTTCAAAAACCTATTGAATTTAACTTATCATCGAACGGATTTTAGATTTTCAGCAAATTGGAATTTTTTTGCTACAAGCCATGGAAAGTTGTCATGTGATGGGCTTGGTGGTGCAATTAAAAGAAAATTAGTCCATCAAAGTTTGGCTCAAACATATCAAAACCAAATTCTAACAGCTAAAAATGCTTTTAATTTTTGCAAAACAGCTATGCCTAACATTTTCTTTTACTTTTTATCCAAAGAAAATATTTCTAAAGTTTGTTAAGTCTCAACTAATAGATATGTTCAAGGTCACACCATACCAGGCACCAGAAGCTAACATGTTTTTTCTTCAGAAGCAATTGTAAACATCAAGTTTAATATCACAGCAGAGGATCATTGGTATGCCGGTTGCTACAAGTTTTTTGATAGTCTGCAGCAAAATATAATGGTCAATATTGGTGATTATATTGCTGTAAAATATGATAATTCTTGGTAGATTGGCATCATTTTAGAAGCAGCACCGGAAGATGAACTGTTAGTGAAGTTCATGCACCCAAATGGGCCATGACAAACTTTTTACTGGCCAAAGCATGATGACATTTTACACATCCCAAACGCTGATGTTTTATCACAAAGTTCTATCCCGAACATCAGCAGATCTACTCTTGTTTATCAGATCACTGATGCGGAGTTTAAATTTTTGTCAAAGATAGATCTGTAATTGCCAAAGACAGTGGTCTTCAATTTTTTAAATGACTTGCAGAATGCAGACGAGTAAAAATAAAATCTGATTATGGCAGTAAACATGGTATTGAATAGACTGTTAACCATCTTCATTATTAATGTGTTGATGAGTATTTGCTAACGTTGTATATAACATTAATTATGCATTGATTTGACATGAGCTAAGAAGCATATCATGGCTAAAGTATCCTAAAACAATCCCGAATTAGAGCCAAAGTGGGGTTTTGATGGCATGATGCTCTGGAATGTTTTGTTTTTTTTATGTACCGGTACATCACAATATAAATCTCCCATAAGAACCTCTGGTTCAAAACAATTTTTTTAAGTTTGTTGTTTTATCAAGATGTTTATTTTAAATGTTTCATGTTTATTGGTCACCTTTTATGTCATATATGAAAGGAATTTTGCATGTGGCAATCACAAATTTAGGTTGCGTTTTTATTTTATGATATTTTGTAAGTCTTAATGTTTGATCTAGTTGAAAAACTTACCGTCAAGCGGGGCGACTTTGAACACTTCACCAAAACAAACTTTGTTTTCAATTAAATACTTTTCAAGACCAATAGCGGTCTCTTACTAGGTCAGTGTTTGAACTTTGATATACTTTTTTCTTTTTTGCCCGACTAGCACAAGGTCACGTGACTATGACGTCATCATTTCGACAAAATTATTCTCAAAAATAGGGCGGTTCATTACACCATTAATATTGACATGTAGATCCCTGAGTCAGGTGAATTAGCAGTAGACGATTGCACACTTGAACCCATGACAATGTGATCGGCAGTTTACTGCCCTCACCACTCGGCCACAGGTTTTTTTGCATTTTTAAGGCGAAGTGCCAATCTAAAAAAAATTGGAAGCGGAGTGTGACTTTAATTAATCTTCTAAACCGTAATGATAGTTGGTAGTAGAATGAGCAACTATTTTTGCTCTATGGGAATATCAAAATAAGTGATTAGGCTACGCTTATCCAGGTTATTAAGCAATATGACAATTGGTTCGAACTTTTTGTCAAAGTGTATTTTTGTATCGGAGTATTTCAGAGTGGAGTGTTGTTGTAAAATTTCGGAGTCGGATTAGAGCCGGAGTCATTTAAAAAACTTTGTAGTAAAAAAATTAGCCACTCCGCAACGCTCTAATTCAAAGACATTCCAGGCAAAGGCAACTTTGCACTTGTAAGTGAAGGTATAAGAGCATGTTAATAGGTAGTTCAAAGTCGCCCCAGAAAACAGGGCAACTTTGTACGCTTTTTGAGATAGAATATATGGCTTATGAGAGCGAAATATTTTTTTAATTATGACAGTTCCAGTTGCTGAGGTCATAAGTGTTACGTTCAGCCTATAAGCACTTTTCTTGCTTAAACCTGGCAGAAGTGACAAGTAAAAATGATTCGAAAACGTTCAAAGTCACCCCGGTGGATGGTAAGTTTTCTTGTATATCTTGAATATTCTATTACTGTACAATATTCCACAACCATAGCAGTGACTGGGCTTGGATGTTGGTAAAAGCATGCATAGGCTATCTACCATTCAATCACTTAGTTCAACAAAACTTTATTTAACAGTTAAAGTTGCAGGGCTTCAAATTCTGCGTACCTCTTCAGTCTAATTCTAGCATTGACCATTATTTATGGTGTTACGGTGCATTGACCAGAACGTTATGGTGCAGTGACCATTATTTTAAAGCATGAACTTTACTACAAAAGTCTATGATATGCTTTTCAGTGATCCATTACACTATTCTGTAATGATAACATACACAAACATTTAAAACTAAGTGACAAATAACTACCGTACTGATTATGGATAAATTGCATTGCGTTGAAATGACATTCCATATGCTAATTGTTGTGTGCTAATGGTAATGTTGCTTAAGTTCCAGTATATGACGTTAATGTGCTTATATTCCTTAGACAGTAGCCTATGTGTAATTGGGAATCAGTATCAACTGTCAACCCTTAAAATTATAGAATAAAACTCACAATGCTTCAATCTCTGCGTGTTATATCAAAAACTGCTTCAGCTATGGCATAACTACTCATTAAACAAACACTAATTGCTATCATAAAATTTTTTTGCAAAACTAAAATATTTCATATCTACATATGTTTTCTACAAAAATATGCAACAGAACACCTTTAATTTTATTGTCAGTTTAATATTTGCTTATTGTCAGTTTAATATTTGCTCTGTCTGTTGGCTTTAATGCGTTAACCATGCAACAAAGTAAATTCTCACCTCAAAAAGGCCAATCTTAACAAGATTGAGCAGATAAAACTTTATTCTAGAACATCCACTATGACATCACGTTGTATTATTTTACAATGACTTTATTCTAGAACATTCACTATGACATCACTTTGTATTGTTTCACAATGATATGTTTGAAAAAAAAATTTCACATTTTTGACTGAATTTAACCGTCAATTACTGAAGTATGCAACAGAACACCTTTAATTTTATTATTCCACATGAAGCAGTTAGCTTTTCTTAGTCTTTTGACTTTGGTTGGGGGAAAAATTTTTTTTGCAGATTTTAGATATGAGGCGTCAAAGTGGAAAACCCCCAAAATTTTCAGTTTCTAATTAGAGGGATTTGGTTTTTTCACCATTTTGAGTGAAAATATGAATTCCTTGTTCCCAAAACCATAAGAATGCATATTTTGTTTGTCAATGTAGCCCAAAAAATAATGATTTTAACCACTTTTTTTAGTTTTCAAAATAAAAATTAGTGCCTCTAGTGGCAAAATGTTAACGCTGATATCTTGTAAACCGCTTGATGGATTTTGATGAAACCAACACCAATCTTCATCTCTCACTTAGGACAGCAACATACTCAAAAACAAAAAAATTCTAAGAAGTTGGGTTACATTGACTGCCTGTATTATAATAGAATGACCCCACACTGTTTCTTTGTCAATGGACATCCTCTTTACTCATAGGTGGGCAAGTTAACGCAAAACGTTAGCTTCGTTAACCTCTAGTTTGTTAACAAACTTCACACCTCTGTTAACGTTAATCCGTTATTTTCAGCTTTAATTAACGGAAGTTAATAAAGTCCGTTAATCCGTTAACATTTTGCGTGCAACTTACATTTCGTTTTATTCACTCGCTTGTAGAACCTGTGTTGATGCTGTTAAGCTGACTGTAAAAAAATATTTATTGCTATGGTGGTCTTTTTGTGTTTTGAAAGTTACATTTTACAGTCTAATCTAATTTCAAGATAAAAACAAGTTCAAATACACAACGAAGATGCAAGACATTAACGATAAAAACCTTAACGGAAGTTAACAGAACTTAACGCAAGTTACTTCAGTCCGTTAACAGCACTTAACGGAAGTTAATTTAGTCCGTTAACATGAAAAAACTTTTTAACGAATTAACGAGTTAATGAAAAAGTTAGCTTCATTATTAACGAATTAACGGACTTGTGCCCATCTATGTCTTTACTACCAACCGAATACTAAGCCGACGATCTTCTCGAAAATTTTTTTATTTTCTTGAATATTGTTAGTGGTTTTTGATATGGCTGGGCGTCGTGAACGTTCATCATCTTCAACATCAGTCCGGCCTTCACGAAATCTTTTGTGCCATTCAAAACCGAGAGTTCTTGACATGCATGCTTTGCCATAAACTTCCATCAAAGCTTGAATTTTACCAAAAATATCAAGTTAATTTTTTGCTCAGTTTTAGAGTTAAACATTTTTCTGCGACTGCAACAGAACTTCTTGCAACAATGAGCAATTTGCAGCTTCTGCAAGCCAAAGTTTTTTCCGCTGCGCAAAAAAACGTGCACTTGCTTTCAACGTCAAGGTACCTAATTTGTTTAAAATATAACAGTAATTTTGTATGTAACTTGTCAGAAAATTGTGGCCTACAGTTGTGCGCCTTCTTAACATCTCACTCATAGAAAAATACATATTCGTTTATGTTTATTTTGAGATGTTACAACTTAAAAACTTCTTTTGCTAAACTTGCAAAAGTACTTATAGGTACTCAAACTTTCTTACAGTTACGGTACTCATGCTCGATTACATTTTTCAATATCAGTACTCCTACTCGAAGTTTTTTGTGGTACTCGTACTCGGAAGTTGAGTACTTGACTCCATCACTGACTACCACATCAATACTCATTACATTAGCTTCTAAACTCATATGTGTCACTTGCGTGTAGTAAAAAAAAACATACCGATATTGGTTGTTATTTTGCTTTACGTAAAGAGAGATGCCCTCAGAATTTATATTTATACATATTAGTGTACGTATATCACCAACCATATAGCCTATTTACAAATTTACCCCAAGCAATCGTGTCACTATTTTGAAGCTTAGTGAAATTTAGTAAAAGTTAGATAGGCCTACTTCCGCAAAGTCCTTGGATATCACTTGCAATGTTACGTTCTAGTTAATTGTCTATATTTCGTTGCTAGAGTCTGCATCTTTGAACTCGCTACTGTAATATAGTTCAGATCTGAGACTCAGTACACTTACAGCGTATCAATTCTTTTTAAGCTTACTGCTAATTTGTTACAGATAGTGAATGATTGACTTATGTGACACTGAGTTCGCAGCGTATTACGTCGCTTGCAACTTGCCAATACAAAGCGATTAAATATTCAATTCTGCACGTTTTTATTCAGCGCTAATGCCTTGAGTTTTTGTGGTTTGTAACATAACTATCGCCCACTGATGCGTGTAGACGTACGTAGTAACTTACACTTACGCACTGCCAAGCCGATAGCAGTATGGCTACCGTGAAAAAAGAAATAACGGAACTAAACGCCCTACTGTCTCGGTTTATATTACCTTCCTAACCAGTTTTAAAGGAGCATTCAAGTGTAGTTTTGCACTGTTAACCAAAATGTTGGGAACGAGGATGGCAGTACCACAGTATAAATATCATGGCAGTACAGTACGGTACGTTCAGAATTTGCGTACAAGGAACCTCGCACCTTGAACCGTACCGTACCAGCGTACCGTACTTCAGTTCAATTTTTGGAGCATACCGTACTAACGTACCATACCAGTACCATTACAAAAAAAGGCGAACCGTAGCAGCGTACCGTACTTCTTAGCAAAAATTGAGGCGTACCGTACCGTACTTACGCACCGCACCGTACTGCCATCCTTGCTTTTAACTACTCGCAACTTTAACTGACTTTGAAATCACTAGTCTATAAATCAGCGATCTTAATTCACACATTTAGCGTCGGCGAAAAATCTGGGATTTTTTATCCAATGCGTATTTTGCTTAAGCAGCGTTTCTTAACCCTTTTTTTTTCTGTGACCCAAAATCGTACAAAAACCCTATCTGCGAGAACAGCTGTGACCCAGCTAAATCCAGTCTGCATTTTATGTACCGGTATGCTTTTCCGAAGATCTCCGGCGTGGAAAATTTGTTTCTTTGGCGTGGCGGCGTGAGTTGAAGAGCTGCCACGACAATATTGGCGTAACACTGGCGCAAGATGCTGCTGCTCTGGCGTAATTTTTTTTCTAGACAGAGAGTTTAAGTCACAGGCACGAAACGCGGAGCATGTTGTTTCTTATCTGCTTTAACTCTTTGTCTTGACCGCCGACTCCGCCGAGCTCAAATTGCGCACGTGCATGTAATTGTAATTACATTTTATTTACCAAATTGCCTTGGCCAGGACCCAGCGAAGGGACCTTTCGGTCTTCAAGTCAAGCTGCCACCTGTCTACCACACACGGCTAAAGCTTTACAAGGTCCTTTTAGTTGCTGAACATCACGCAGGGAAGCTGTGAATGTGTATAGTTTTTGGTTTGACCAGACCGGGAATCGAACCCGAGTCTACCGTTTCAGTAGCAGACGCTCTATCCACTCGACCACTGATCGGTTAATTATCATGCTTCATTGATTACAATATTTTGGCCAATATCTCTACCTGTTGATGGAACATCAGTATGTTGCATTTTTCGTCTAGTTTTCAAAAACAATTTTTGAAAATACAACATTTTGTTGACTTTTCCGTGATTTATTCACGTGCCCCCTTCCCCTAATTCTCCTCCCATTTTTCAGGTCTGAACCTCATAAATTTATTTTTTTTGAAAATGGAATGTGACAAGAGTCAACATTACTTTCTTTCAAAGACATATAAATATCGGGGAAAGCAGCTAGAATATGATGGTTGACTGGTTGTCATACTAGCCCAGCACATGCTATGGGCCTTTTATAGACCTTTTTTTACAACGTATTTTGCTATTTGATTCACATATAAAAATAAATTGAAATATCTCAAAATTTTCCAAAAGAAACACTGTATTTTTATAATATCGCTAGTCGCAGTCAATCAGGCGCGTAGCCAGGATTTCGCAGAGGGAGGCTTTTTTGAGAGGTGAAAACAACAGTCAACAAACTTGACCCAAATTTTCATCAATTGAAACGGTTTTTCCGACCGAAATTAAATGGTCTCCAAAAAAAAAAAAAAAGGTCTCCACCTTCTTCTGAAACGGTTTTTCCGGCCGAAATTAGGTGATCTCCTAAAACAAAAAAAAAGGTCTTCACCAAAATTCAGTCAATTCAAAAAAACTTCACTTTTCTGGTCCAAATAACAGCAAGTCCTTCACAACTTCTGCTCCCCAATCTCTTTGGGGAACTGTTATTATTTTTGGAGCAAAAATCGGCTTCAAAAGCACTAAAAACGTGCTATTTTGCATACTTTTCAGGCCAATGGAGGAAACTGTAGCCCCCCCTCCCTGGCTACGCTACTGCTGTCAATAGACATAGCGATTGCTGCTTTGAATAGCAATGGTGATAGCAATGGCGATAGCAATAGCGATTGTCAGTCGCTTGTCGAGTCGCTGTTATTTCACAAAGTTGCGAATCACTCGATAGTCGATAGTTTTTTGTTTGTTTGTGTTTTTCAGCGACTCCGAAACCTGATTATGATGCATACTGCTGTTGTTTGAAACATAACGTTTGGTACCGGTCATAGGAGTAGCCAGGATTTTTGATTGGGGGGGGGGGCAAACCTCAAATCACATGCAATGACGTCATCAGAATTTTTCGAAAGAGAAACTTTTTGTGGGGCAAAGATATCGTAGAGTGGAAGATCAGAAGCCTTGACCTACAGTATTTTGGCACTTAACTGGGCTTTTGCTAAAGGGAGAGGGCTTAAACCAAAAAGTTGAAAAGCGAAAATGTTTGAATTGGAAGAAGTGTTGACTGTTGAGTAAAGTAATGCAACTCAAACGTATCATAGACTAGGGGTGGAGCCCAAGAGGGTTCTGGGGCTAAGGGGCCTGGGGGCAAAGCCCCTTTTAAATTTTGGAAAAAACTTATTTTAATGCCATTGAATCACATTGTGCACGTGTTCAGAGGTCGCCATTTGAAAGAACTAGATTTCTAACATTTCAAAGCCAAGCAAAAAAAAACTAAGTTGTTCAATCCTCCTTGAACTTGCAATTTAAGTCCAAAGCAAGTTGAAAATCTTGCATTTTGGTCTTAACTTTTGTAAGTAATTTGGCCGAGGTAGGAGGAGGTGAGAAATAACATTGCCTCCTGCAATATTTTAGCAGTAAATAATAATCCATTTGAAGATCTCCCTGAAGAGATTTTTGTTTTGTTATAAAAATAACCAGTTTAGGAGTTCATGTACGACCAAAACGCCCTTGCTCTCTCAATTTAAATTCAATAATTTGTTCAATGAGCATTTCCCCTAGCTAATGTTTTTTTCAAAAGTAGTTTTTCGCGTAAAAACTGGCGAAGTGGTGGTGAATTGTTATTGAAAAATGGCATAACAGATGGTCTTCTCTAAGTTTTCACACTGTCAAGAAACAAGTCTGGAAACACCTTGGATTAAAAAACGTTCGGGTTGGTCGGTGCCTCCTAGCCTGAACAAACTACCGTAGCTTTTGTTTTATGTGTGTTTGTTTTGTATGTGTTTGTATTGCTCAAGCGAATAAACTGTTTTCTATGCTATACGCCTTCCAACCATGTTATTGCCCGTCGTGGATTTACATTGAGCGGGGTCCCCGGCACTTTGGGATTTCCGCAACATCTTCTTGCCAAATACAGGTGAAGACAAAAAACGTCGTGCCATCTGAGCGCGAGGCCCTTTGCACGGTGTCGTATGGTAAATCCCGAAATCCGTCTGTAGTTTTTACATTACGTTCATGAAAAGGCTAGAAGATAGCCTGAGTTAGCAACTTTTAGAACAAAAACCCCTAATTTCACCCGGGTGATACATTCAAATTGGTTGGCAAAAATTGAATTGAGGTGGCCCGGGCCCACTGGTCGTCAATATTATTGATACTTACTGTTGTACGCGTATACTGTTGTACGCGTATACTGTTGTACGCGTAAAGATGTCCAAAGAAACCGAAACTGGAGAAACAATGGTTTTTTTATCACCTTTTTTTTTTATCATTTGTGGCATTTCAATTGGGGAGGGGCAAGCTCCCTGCCCCCCCCCCCCCCTGGCTACGCCTGTGGTACCGGTAGCTAATACTTTTGTTCTTCAGTTGCCACAGTGATGTATGACAAATCCATTTTCATAGTAAAGGTAAATTCCAGGGGAAATCAAAATTTTGACTCAGCTTTATGGATGGCGTAAAAAGTGGAGGGGGTCAAGGGAGCCGCTGAAAATTTAAGCTAATTTTGAATGAAAAAACAACTGTCACCTGTGTAAGCAATAGCCTATAACTATAAGGTCCGAAATCAAAATCGAGCAATGCCTTCCACTTGAGCGCAGAAAACAAAGATTTTGCAAGTCTTTAGTCCAACATGCGGATCACCATGACGCAGAGTCGTGAATCGGGCTGGGTTTTCCGTATCATGTTCGGGCCCAAGCTTGAGACGAGTTTTGGGTCTCCAGCCCAGTTTGGGCTTAATGTCGGCGATGCTTCCGCTAACTCGTCACATAAGCAACAAAATCGAGAATTTCAAAAATCCAAAAAATCCAAAAGCAGAAAATCCCAAATTATGCCCCGTGGATACGGGCCGTTTGCCTCCTTTCGGGCTCAATTCTCACTCGGGAGAGGGGGGGCACGTTGAAAGCCTAGCGGGGCGCGACGGAATTTTGTGGTGCGGATCTCGGTTCTTGCCCGCAAATTTAGGAGTGTAAACCGAAAATAAAAAAAGGTCTTCAGCCCGAAATTTTAAGCTTCGTATTGTCGTTCACTCGTGTTTTTCGTCCTGGAGCGAGACGTTACTCACACTTGGGAGAGCACAAGCAGTAGTCTGGGGGATACAGGCCCCAACATGCACTCCGGCGGCACAGGGCGTGTTACTTTCTTTTGGGGCACAATCCTTGCTTGGGGGAACAGATTTCTCGCTTGCAAGGAGGAGGGGGCACAAGCAGTTTGGGGAAATGGCCCCGAAATGCCCCTCCGTGGCGCCGGGCCTGCTTTCCTATTCCCACAAAAGCGCTTGTTTTTGTGAATAGCCATTGATCAAGTAGACGAGGAGAAATTTTCTTTGATGATAACTACTAACTTCGGGTAATTCATAATAGGACTATTGGACTAATAGCTTATAGCAGACGTTGGAAATTGAAACTGAAAACGTGTGAAAAATAATATCTTGATTCAGACATGAAGGCCGCAACGTATTGAGGCTCATCAGTTCAGCTTGTTTTATTACTGCATATTTAATGAACTTCAACATCATTAATTAATCTTGCATTGATAAGTTGTTCAGTAACGCTATTGTTTTCTATTATTTGTGGAATGTCACGTATACAACAAAGCAGTGTTGGGTGGCCACAACCACAAAGTTTGTAACAAGCACGTGCATTTAATATGTGGAATTTCAGAAGGAAAAGGAATTATGGCCAAGTCGTCACGTGGTCAAAATGTGCGTAAAGTAAAGGTGAGTTACTACAAAATAAGGCATTTTTTCTTTCGGAATCGGAACAATTTTGAAACGTGTAGTTAGGAGGGGGTAGGGGGGCTAATTTTTCAAAAACACTGTAAACCTAAAAATCAGAAAAAAAATTAAAAATGGCCAAAAATTGGTGATGAAATTTGGTCGCTCATTAAAAATGCTTAACATCAGAGGTGGAGTCGAGGACACAAGGCTCGAGGCCAAGGCCAAGGACCAAGGACACAAAGCGCTAGTGCTCTCCAAAAAAAAAGGTCTTCACAAAAATTTTTCAGGCGATCTCCAAAAAAAAAAAAAAAAAAAAAAAAGGTCTTCACAAAAATTTTTCAAGCGATCTCCACGAAAAAACGTTTTCCAAAAAATTTTTCAACCGCTCCACAAAATTTTAACTTTCCAAAAAATAGTGCTGTCCTCGAGCCGAGGACAGGCCAATTTTCGAGGACTTGAGACCTCGAGGCCAAGGCCAAGGCCAAGGACTTCAAAATCTGTCCTCGAGGACGTCCTCGAGGCCAAGGACGTCCTCGAGGACTCCACCTCTGCTTAACATATATTTCATAAAAAAAAAAAAAAAATTTTATATATATTGATGGATTGCAGCTACGTCATAGCTTTTCCCGCCAAAACGATTGGACGTCAAAATGCCATTACAAAGCATTGGACGTTACCGTAAATCAACGTATAATTCCTTCAGTGGGCATATTTAAAGAATTTGATTGTAAAGTAACACTTTTTTAGATAGCCTGGCCTTAATTGGTAATTACCAGGAGCGATTTAAGCAGCTTACATAGCTCAGCGGATCTGAAAAGTTACGCTTTTTGTAAATTCTCATCGTCCATTGCCCGCTATTGTCCACTTTGACCGGTTTTTAGCCTTGGTTCAAATCGTAAATTCGGCCATATCCTGTAAAATACTTAAAATTCTATGTCACAGCAGTGTTCCATAAATTGTGCCCGTATTATCGAAAATAGTAGAAGTCAAAATGTGAACCGAACCGCTCATCGTGCATGCTAAATATTAACGCTCAATTTTGCTTGTTTACTGTTAATGCGACCGAGTTAGCGTGTATAGATAAATAAGTGACATTCTGGAAACCGGAAAATAACGGGCTCGACGTTGAGTTATTGTATTGTTTTTGTTTAAGAAGTGTACAAAATCAAAGCACAAACCTTTTTTATGACGTATTCACTGAAATTGCTAGAAGCAATATGTTTACGAAACATGATTAACCCTTGGGAGAAAAAAAAAAGTTTTGGGACTGTAAAAAGAATAGTAATACGTTTGGGATGACATAAGTGCGTTAACTTGATTGAAGTATTCGATTCTCTTTAACCCCCTTGTTTTTTCATAACAAATACCTGCCCCGCATCGGAAATTGAGTGACCAGCTATTCGGAAATCAACGTGATGACTAATTTGTTTTTGCTGTTGTTATGCTTCATCAATTTGGCTTTATATATCGCAGACCCACATGTCCAAATTATTGTAGTGTTTTGTGCATTCAGCGAGCGGCTGAGTTTAACCCCAGAGCGATTTCGCTTTTTAATCCAAGCCTTATCCACTTTGGAAGTGATCTACCACGGGAGCTGTATTCCGGAGCTGATGCAGTTTGTCAATAAAGATTTTTTGGGAAAAATCGGTGTGTAGTTTTGCTTCAAAGATCGAACGGCGCGGATCGAGAAATCTACGAAGTTAGTTTCTCACGAGAGTTTAAGGTTGTGTTATACGGTTATAACGCAGCCAGTTCAAGACACGGTTGTCTTGAACAAGCAGTAACACATGGCCGATTAATGTTTAGTTTAAGCACTATTTATAAATAGTATTTAACAGCACTAGCTCAAGTCGAAATAAATCCAAATTAAGACTCGATCAAAGTTACACCGTTACACCGAGGCCAGTTAAATCATTAGTTTAAAGTTTAAATGACATGCAGGGATATGCTTACGAAATAATTCAATGAAAACAACTGCTAATGCATCTTAACTCCTAGCAACCAATAATCATAGCGATAAGCCGCTAATGACTACACAAAATGCAAAAAATCACCAAGATCCTGCAAAATAGACTTCTGAAATTACAAAAGTTTAAAAGCGCTCTAATTTTGTCACAAATAAAGGAGATACAACTGTTCCATTATAGCACCATCAATAGTAAGCCACGAATTTGATTACCAAAACTATAAGCAACCACCATCCATATTACATGATTCTAATGGGTTACTTAACAGCAAGCCGGAATTACGTCACAGAAAAAAAGCCAACAAAACCGAATTCTTACTAATTAAAATTGTTTTCAGTTTTTACAGACTTTTGCCTAGCATTTAACTTTAATGTTACAAAGAATCAACTCTTTTATGGCCTGAAAATACGCTCCATATCTTCGCTGTCAGTGTTTTTGCATGCATTTACATAGCGCCGATTCGCGATTTTTTCGTCCAGCGGTTTGGCTAGCAGCGCGATGACGTCACGTGCAATCCATCAATATTCAAGCTGAGGAATAGGGGGGCAGCTATTCAGTATTAGTTAATTACCTCTCACTTCTCTCAAACTTCCATTAGCCCCCCAAATTATATCTTTTTCTATAAAATATAGCCCATTTATGCAACTAGTATAAGCTCATATGTTTGGAACTGCTAATTGCTATTTCACGTTTGAATAGCATTAATTTTTATCAAGATAGGCCTAAAATTAAGTTATTTTTGCCAACAAATTACGAATTTTTTCAGCCTTGGGGGCACTGCCGCCAGACCACCGTAACAACCCCCCATTCCAGATTTCTGGCTACGCACTTGCTCTGCGGTCTTTACAGTTCACCAAAAAACATATAGTCACTTGCCAAGGACCAAAGAGGTCATCCAAGTCAACTGTCAATAAAGTATTAACATTATTTCAAAAAAATGATTTGCAATACCGAAAGGCGGTAACCGGAAGGTACCAAAAACTGAGCGAGAAACTCCAAACACTGCTGCGCGCCTGCACAGATGGAAGCTGGTTGCGAAATGTGCTGGACTCCCTTTCCACTTGGAGACTCTGTGTATTTCTTTAAAGTTGGGGTAAAATTTGGGTTCTAAAATGAAAAAAAGTTGCTTGGCGTGGCGATGCGTCTGCTTGGCGTAACTTCGGCGGCGTGGCCAAAACATGGAATGCATATTGCATACCGTAGTTCGATAGTTGCATACTGGCCAACTGGCACGGTTATGCATTACTACTGAATTACAGTATGTACCGTATTGATTGTGTGATATATGGTTTTGTTTGCACTAAAAATAATTATGTTTTGTCTTGTTATTATTGCAAAGCTGCAAATTATGTGCTGCATAAGCGACTATCAGACTATGCTTACTCAATCAATGACTGTTCACAAAGGCACAAATTACGGTACCTGTTTCTTTCAGTCTGGTGTACATGCATATTTGTTTTACAGTCATCAGCGACCACGCACGCTGTGTTTGCTTGAAAAGGCACTAAACTTAAGGTTTTTTAGTCTGGTCAAAATAGCCTGCACCTTGAGCAAAAGTTTTCTTTTATTTATTATTGAATTAAGATGGTAATTTTTGAACTTATAGGCTACCGGTATATACCAGTTGGCCAGTTTGTGGAGCGGCAATGCGTTCATCTGAAGTGGGAGGTACAAGGTTTAAATCTTGGGCTGGTCAAATCTGATACAGTGTTTCCAGCTGCTTGCCACCACTACAATATTTATTCAAAAAGAGCTGTATTCTTTGGGCGCTGTGTTCTGGTGTAATACGGCGCGTATAATAAAAGTTTTGATATGATGATCTATTGACAGTAGCAGAGTCTTATACTGTTATAGGCTCAATCAAACCTTTGATGAACAGCACAAGACATCCTGTATCGAAATTGACATTTGTCTTTATTTCTCGTCAGTATAGCCAGGACTACAGGTATGAATATGAGCGTAGAAAGACAAGGAATCAAAAATTAACCGCATCATAACATATTTTTTTTCTTTGAAAATATTAAGTGATCGCAGTAGCCTATTACAACAAGAGAAAATTATAATAGTTCAATAAAGTAATTTCCAAGGCAATATTGTGCCTTAGACAGCTGTTTTGCCCAATCTCAGGGTTTTTCATTAAGGCTAGCTAGGCTAAAATGAGAAACATCACCAGTGATAAAAATAATCATAACATTATATACCGGTACATCTTTACCAATTTATCAATGAATGTATAAATCTTTACTGATTATGTGTATGCCTAGTGCATATTACATACCGGGTAAATCTTTACCCATCAATTTTAATCAAAATAAATAAATCTTAGCTGAAAAATCTTTGCTGATGAAACTATTCTGTATTTGTTATAAATCAAATCTTGACTGACTAATGTACAAATCTCACCTTACATTTCTCGGAAGATTGATAAGCTAATTAACTATCTACTCTCTTTATTGCTTGCCTTAAATGGCTACGGTAAGCGTTCACTGGGCTGAAAGGCTCAAAACTAGGGCCAAAATTCAGAACTAGAGCTAAACTAGGCTAACAATCTTTAGAAATAAAACGATATCAATGCCCTCTGCTCTTCTCATGGCTCGCCTAAAATGGCTACATCTCCAACAGGGCCGAGACAGCTCAAAACTAGAACCAGTGACTTACAGTGGTACTGTATGTACAGTGACTCAACAATAACAAGAGTTAACTAGCCTTTTGTTCTTCTGAGAGATGCTTGGTGAGATTTGTATTATAGTTGATAAAGATTTGATTTCAGATTTATAACATATAGTTTCATTCGATAAAGATTTATTCTAATTAAAAGCTTTAGTTTAATTGGGTAGCAATTTTTCAGTTAAGATTTACTTAATTTGGCAAAAATTGATGGGTAAACATTTATATAAACATAATCGGTAAAGATTGATAAATTGGTAAAGATGTATGTTATGAATATTTTTATCACTGGTGATATTTGTCATTTTGGCTTTGCTAGCCTTACTGTAGAGCCCTGACATTTGGCAAAACAGCTGTGTGAGGCAATGCTATTGGAAATTATTTTGAATTGAACTATTACAATTTTCTCTTGTAATACTGTGATTACTTACCGGCATAGGTGGGCACAAGTCCGTTAATTGTTAATCCATTAATAACGAAGCTAACTTTTTCATCAACTCGTTAATCCGTTAAAAAGTTTTTTCATGTTAACGGACTAAATTAACTTCCGTTAAGTTCTGTTAACGGACTAAATCAACTTGTGTTAAGTTTTGTTAATTTCCGTTAAGGTTTTTATCGTTAATATCTTGCACCATTCATTCATCGTACCAGTAAAAACCACATTGCATTGGTAACACTTGTTGCGTATTAGCACAAGTTTTATAGAAGAGAGCGAAGAAAGGAACTCTTTTTTGTGGCAAATAATAAACTGCAGCTTTTTAATTTTCGCTGTTCACAATTTCCAAAGATTTTTCAATCGCAGCTTTGTTAGTGCATCCGAATTTATTTTATCTTGAAATTAGATTAGACTGCAAAATGTAACTTCCAAAACATAAAAAGACCACCATAGCAATAAATATTTGCTTACAATCAGCTCAACAGCGTCAATACGTGTTCTAGAAGCGAGTGAATAAAAAGAAATGTAAATTACACGCAAAATATTTACGGACTAACGGACTTTATTAACTTCTGTTAATTAAAGCTGAAAATAACGGATTAACGTTAACGGAGGTGTGAAGTTTGTTAGCGGACTAGTGGTTAATGAAGCTAACGTTTTGCGTTAACTTGCCCACCTATGCTTACCGGTAGTATTTTTGGAGAAAAATAATGTTATGATGTGGTTAATTTACGATTCCTTGTTTTTCTACCCTCACATTCATACCTGTAGTCCTAGCTATATTGACGAGAAATAAAAGACGAATGTTGATTCTGATATAGTAACAGTATGTCTTATGCTGTTAATCAAAGATTTGATTGTGTGTATAAGACTCTAAATACTGTCTATAGCTTATCATTAGTTTTCTCAGTACATTGTTCTTAATAGATTTGATTTGATTTTTGGATTTGTATTGGTATGTCTTGTGCTGTTTCTTTTATAGGCTGCAGTTTGTAGACTACCCATGCGACCAGTTAAGCTAGAAAATAACTGGTTTGAGGTGATTTTGACTGGTTTGTGATCAGCTGGCTGGCATTAATTTCCAGAGGTGGGCACAACGCAATTAGAAGTGCGAAGCGCAACTTTCGCAACCTCTGCAATTGCGGAGGTTGCTTTGCGCTTTAATTTTTTATTTTTAAACATTGTGGAAGTTGCGTTGCACACTAAAATCTTTAAAATTTGTTGCGCTTTTATTGCGCTGCGCTTTCAAAAATTTTTTTGGTTAATAGCACAATTCTATACATTAAACTTAACTTTGTTCCCTTTTGATTGCAATGTGAATAAGTTTCGACCTTCTTTAGCATTTATTAGCTCTTTTTTTGTCTCAAATCGCAAAAAAAATGTAGTATTTGCATTGTGGTGTGAAATTTCAATTGCGGAAGTTGGGTTGTGCTTTAACTTGGTACCAAAATACCGTTCCGCAATTGCGGAATTGCGCTTCAACTGAATCAAAAAGTTCATTGCGGAAGTTGCGCTGCGCTTCAGAAATTAAAAAAAATTAAATTGCGCTTTTTGCGCTGCGCTTTTGCTGGTTGAAAAGATCGTTGCACTTTGTTGCGTTGCTCTTCTGATATAACGTTATTTGTTTATACGTGCTGTGCAATTACAGTATCGTATTTTCTGGACTATAAGGCTCACTGGATTATAAGGCACATACCCAAAAAATTTTTTAAATTTGACTTTTTTTCATACATAAGGCGCACCGGAGTATAAAACGCATATATTTTAATTAAGAGTTAAATTGCTGTTAAACAAGTAAAAAAAAAAAAAAAGTAAATAATTTATGTCATTCATTTGGGGGGGTGGGGGGGTGTGTGGCTCTTCCAAATTTTGTCATTTTTTATCTTTTTGTTATATTAACCTATCCTGAAAATTTCATGTTTCTACTTGTGAGTGGTTAGAAAGTTTAGATTTTGGCAGAGGATGTGAGGGTTCATTTCGCTATCCCCAAATTTTGTTCGTTTGTATCTTTCCTTTATATTTGCCTAATGCTGAAAATTTCATGTGTCTGGCTTGAGTCGTTAAAAAGTTTAAATTTAGAAAGGATGGTTTGAGGGGAAACCCCCTATTTGTTGTTTCCAAATTTCAAATTTTTATATTTTTATGTTTACCTATCCTGAAAATTTTATGTGTCTAGCTAAAGTGATTACAACAGATAAAGTTTAAATTTTGTAGGACTTGCTTGGGGGGAACCCTAATTGTGGCACCACCAAATTTTGTCATATTTTATCTACTTGTTTTATTCCAAATTTTATTGCATTAAGTTATAGTTTCGGCAGAGAGGTACTTTCAGTTATTATATTACAACACAACTCTGAAACGGCACTTCATTGATCAAATCACAAGGTATAATAGCCTAATAATCAAAATAGTGTAGTAGTATGATCTATGGAGTGGTGTTTCTAAGTTGTGGTGCAATTATATTGACTTTTTCGAAAAATTTCATGTGTCTACTTTGAGTGGTTAAAAAACTTGAATTTTGGCGGCCCCATTTAATCCCACTTCGGTACCCTCAAATTTTTTCATTATCTTTTCTGTATATTTACTATTCCTAAGAATTTGATGTGTCTAGCTTAAGTGGTTAAAAAGCTTTAAATTTTAGAGGACCTGTTTAGGGGGACCATCATTGTGAGACCCCAAGTTTGGCTAAGTTTAGTTTATTTTTAACCTCTACCCATTCTGAAAATTTGATTCATTTAGCTTTAAGCATTTAAAAGTTCAAAATTTTGGAGCACCTGTTATGGAGTTTCCCCCAAGTGGCGCTTAGAAATATTAAATCAAAAAGATTTATGTACATATGAGCATCGGCGCAGCCAGAAATAGAAAAAGAGGAGGACAATTTTTTTCTTATGATTAAAGCATATGCAAATCGCGGAAATTTTTTACTTAGGCAAATTGTGACAAATTTCAAAGGTGTAGCGATAACAGGCAGGAGTCCTGCCGTCGTTCATGCTGGAGATGCATGAAAGAATAAATAAATGAAAGAGAATAAAAGTTTTTTCACCTGGCTTTACAAGTTTATTTTGCTTGATGATGCAAGAGCGGATGCAAAAAATGCGTTTTCTTAGCGTATAGGCCATACGAGAAAGTTGCAGATAGCTGTTTATTGTTCAGGCAAGCTGGCATAATAGTATTTTAACTTTGAAATATAGTATGTATATTGTAACAAATAAGATGTAGAATTGGCAAAAATATACAAACAACCCCACCTACACCCGAAAATGATTGGTTTTTGAAAAATAAGTGCTCCCTATTATTATTGATGTTAATTGACACCACCTACTGTTTGCTACCTTCTAACAGAAAAAAAAATGCGTTGTATTATGGTTTGCCAATACAAAGTATTGTTAGTTGATAAGTGTAGTGTTATTATTATCGTTAGTAGGAAATAGGGATCTAAGCATTAAGCAAGAATAATGCGATAGTGATCGACTATTCCTTATGTGCGTTAATTGTCTCAATCAAATAATGTGAATCTAAACCTGGCGTTCGATGAAAATTGGTCTTAACTATGTGCGTTGGGTTTATTTATGCAGCATGCCTGCGAACGAAATTTGGTTTGCGCCAAAAACTGCGTTGAATGCTTCCAGAAAGAAATTTTAGGCTCGCCCTATACTGTGTGTAAAATCCCGAACCTATGGGCATATCGTTAGTTTGTTTGAAACAACTGATTGCTTGTATGCTGGTAGGGCGGTACGTCAGGTGCACCGAATTTTGGTTTAAAATAAACTAAAGACGAGCATTTGCGCTCACGATTTTATGCACAGTGTAGATTGGGAATAGGTGGACGTCTGCGCGACTTTTTGCTCTCAACCAGCGCACTCAGTTTTAACTTCGACTCAATTTGAACAACGTCGCCGTACTCGCTGCTCTTGATAGACGAGAACTTGATTTCAAATCAATGCAGCTATACGGTGTAACATGCAGATGTAGACATTGCTCAAAAAAGATTTCCTAAAAATAAATTAGCATACTATTTACTGTCATAAACACTTGACTTTTTGCAGTTTGAATTTGTAAGATTAGTTCAAACCAGGCGAGATCCCCCATTCCTCCAACCCCAGCTGAAAATGAAATTAATGAATCAAACTGACATTGTAGCTATGCTTTTGGTAAACGACAAAAACTTTTTGAGCAATATTATATTGATTCCGCCGTTTTTCAGACAAACAGGTTTTCTAGGCTATTGATCTAATTGTAGGCCTGCATAAGGCGGTTTAGTCCCATTACGTCTGATATCTTTTTCAGTGTAAACGCAAAAAAAGTGAAAAACAGGCAAAATGCATGCAATCAAATGACATGCGTATATGTTTATATATGTGATTGGTAAAACGGACCCAATACAGTATAACAAAAATTCAATTTTGACGTTACAGATATATGGACAGTCATTCTCTTCAAAGAAATTTGCTTTCCTTCAGTAATTAGTGTTTTTTTTCCAAGGTTTTAAATTAAAATATTCTCGAAATTTATTAGGGTCGAAATATGATTTGACTATGAGACATTTTCGTGGACCGCTACACGTCAGATCTTGGCCGCCCCAAATTCTTATCGGTATCTGATCTAATTCTACTTTTTGGGAAATGATGAGTTTTGACACAAAATGGATTGTGTTTCTTGGTGCAAAATCGCGCTGCTTTCTGCCTTGTTTGTGTTGTCTTGCAAAAGCAATGCGGTTTGCTGATGAGACTCTATCATTACAAGACAGCGAGATACGGGTTACACAATGATCAAACATTTTCAATAGACATCAACAGTAACGATACAAGCATTTCGACTCTCCAGGTTTTGTTTCTACCCGGTGTTGCAAAAAGGCAACGTGGCTAAATTTTTATTTCAATAAAAGCAAGTTTTTATGCGCGATTGCTATATTAATGTGACGTAATAATAACTTGTTTCAATCATATTTACCAAAAATGATTTTTTGATTGCAACTCATTTCCACTGTTACGTTGACAATGATTCACTTAGCATTTTTGCTGCATTACGTTTGTTGAACTCGAATATCTCGGAAACAATACAAGCTAGATGGCTAAAATTTTTCAAAGATAGAGAAGCTAATGACCTTGGAAAAAATTTTTAAAAAATGCAAAAGTTTTGACGTTGCATGTATGCAACTCAGGGAAGAATTACACTCGAGTTGAGAGTTTCTAAATTTGTTTTTAACATTTAATCTTTTTTTGATAATTTTTTTGTGAAATTGTGCCCCCCTGGCTGCGCCGGTGCTTGGGGTATTACGCCGAAGCTTGTTACAAGTTAATGGGGCTCTTCTCTGCGTCATTGTGCCCTATAACAGAGCTCCTTTTGAAGAAATGTCATAGCAGTGGCAAGCCGTTGGCAACACTGTGTTCAATTTGAACCTTAGATTTCCCACTCTGGAGACGAATGTGTTACTGTTTGACCAACTGACATGGTTATGCATTACAATTAAATTAGAGTATGTATTGATTGTGGGATGTGTGGTTTTGTTTGCACTAAAAAGAGTTATGTTTTGTCTTGTTATTGTTGAAAAGCTGCAAATTATGTGCTACATGAGCAGCCATGCTCACACTGTCAGTGACTGTTTACAAAGGCACAAATTACCTGTTTCTTTAGGTCTGGTCTAAATGCGTAGATTTGTTTACAGTCATCAGCAACCACGCACACTGTGTTTGCTTGCAAAGGCACTAAACTAAAGGTTTTTAGTCTGGTCAAAATAGTCTACACCTTAAACAAAAGTTTTCTTTGATTGTATTGAGATGGTGATTTTTGAATTTATACTTGCCAGTTAGTGGTTAGTCAAAGGGCAACGCGTTTGTCTTTGGAGCGGTAGGTTCAAATCTTGGACCAGTCAAATCTGACACACTGTTGCCAGTGACTTGCCCAGATTGCAATATTTATTTGAAAGGAGCAGTGTTGCTTGGGCACAATGACCTGGAAATGGGCCCTGCAAACTTTTTCACTTTTTGGCATAATACTGGAAGTGTAATAAAAGATTTGATTTTTGAGTTTGTTTATCTTGTGCAGTTTACTTCATAGGCTGCAATTGGTAGACTACCCATCTGA